>JAQGEP010000054.1:0-196587 GCA_028476805.1 Acrocalymma vagum
TCGTATACCCCCTCAGGGACCCCCCTCACTGGGCACCCTACCCACCCAGGGCGACGAGGAGCCTTCCTAAGGGTCTTAGCGATCTGCCCAAGTATGACAGGCCTAATAGAGAATAAAGGCCTTATATGTCTAGGTTTCATTGCTTACATTAGGCTGGTAAATGGGTAGTGAGGGGGTTTGTGTTACGGGTAGCCCCTTTGGCATGAGGAGGTACCCGGGGGAACTACGGACAGTGACGATGGAGGATCCATGCTACTACCATCCAGGAACAATGGCAGCAGCTGACATGTCACGTGACATGCTCAAGGTAATGGGACTCCCAGAGCTAGGAGAACAGTGGACGGAGGAACTACTGTTCCAAAAGAATGAATGGCTGCGGAAGCCAGGGGAAGGTAGTTGGCCAAGGATGGATGCCAGCAAAGATCACAGACTGCCAGGGTAAAGGATGGCAGTTGGGGCAGTTGCCAAGGAGGGATGGCAGCTAACTGCTAGTAACTGCCACAAGAGAAACTGAGCTGCCACATGGCTTGGCACGCCCTATATAAGCAGATAGATTTCCTAGCATAGATTGTTCGCGGTTATACTCGTATTATAATGGAGTAGTTATAGATTGGCAATTGTACTTGTTTGTTATTACAACCATACAACGTTTGAACGTTCACCTTTGGTGTCACTAAGACCACTAAATAATCCTACGGCTACACAACCTCTGTACGGCTCAGCCCATCCGGGAATTAAGTGAGCAATAGCGTAAGCCCCGTAACAGTTTGGCCAAATTTTACGCCTTTTTTAATTTTAGCTCTATCAATATTCGTCTAATTAAATCCAAAAATAGCTTCCCGCAATCGCTAATTAAGCTCTATAATCCTATCTTTTTAGATTTGAAATAACCCTAGTAATAAAAAAGTTATTTAGCAACCCAACTTTACTACCCCTACTACGGGTAGTAAAGTTGGGTACTTTAAATAACTCTTTAATTACTAGAGTTATAGATAGTATAATAACCCCCCTAAAATCTTTTATTAGTTCTTAAATAGCTCTAAAATTGACTAAGATATAGCTAAAATAAAATTTCTTGTGTGACACCCATTTACCAGCCTAGCTTATATACAGTACATCAAGTTAAATCATATTAGTGAAGTTATGTCAAATCCTCCTCCCCATTGGGTAACTTTGTCCAATAAGATACAGAGCACTCACAGGCTGGGATGTGAACGACTTTGCATGCTTCGTTAAGGTGATTGAGATATCCTTCATAATTGGCGTCTGACCACTCAGGCGGACCTGCCACACCAGCGTCCCACCGCCTCAGTTTATCCTCTGCAATCTTCAGTCAATCGGCTTAGCTTAATGACGGACGACACTTTGTCTAACATACCAAAGAATAACGCACAAAATTTGCGCGTTTGGTTTATGATATTTGACTCTAGGGTAAGATGTCGAGGATTGATATTGCCGGTGGTATTGATGCCGAGATAAAGGATATGCGAAACGTCGTGGTTATCGATGTTGCCGTAATAATGTTGATAAGTGATGCGGTGCGTAAGGTATTTGTCCCCTTTGAATCGTACTGTGAAACTGTTAGCAAATATTATAGCAATGTTGAGAATGCATGGTAAATGGGTTTAACTTACTTTGTGAATAATGATGGTGAGTAAAAGCATATGGTGTATATACAGGCTTTTGAGGCCAGTTGTGACGGACCTGAATGTCCTCCATCTCGGCGGTGGTGAGGTGGGGGTTTGCTGGAATGAAGCCCGGTGCAGCAAGGATTTGCCGCAAAGCGGTGATGACGTCTTCTCGTGATAGATTCTGGACGGACATTTTTACGATGTTACAAATTACGAAGCCGTCCGTCCAATCCTTTCCCCAGGGCGTCGCCAGACCCAGCAGGCACTTTCCTGCCATTTATTCTGACGTATATAAGCAAACATTAAACAAACATTGAACAAACATCAGTTTAGAGGGAGGCGCACTACTCCCATGTACGGAAACATTGCACTCGGAATGGGAGTTGTCTCCGCTGAAGGCAGTCACTGACGCAACAACATGCAGTGTGCAGTTGGCGAGTACTCCCGTCACGATCATTCTGGGCCGCGGCCTCCCCGATGCCTCTCTAAATAGAGGCCGGTCACGTGCCTTACAGCATATGTGACCTCTCCTGAACCCTTAGGCTCACCAAGGATTTGTCTTGCTATTAATATACACCTATTATCCAAATTTCATGTTATTGCTTTGCCTACCTACGTCACGCCCCACAACTATCAACTATAGACACTCATTCAAACCAACAGACAACCAGGACGACAACTAATAAACATGATCCCAACATCTCACTCACTCATCCCTCCTCCCACGCCGCCAATCTCCCGACCCACCAAACCCTCAGCCCATTCCCTAAGTACAAACTTCCTAACCTTCCCACTCCCTGTCAGCGGTACCTCATCCTTGCAATCCTCGCCCAACCAAAAAACCCTGGTAGGGGCCTTATGTCTCCCCAGCACCTTCCTCGTCCAACTTCTCACTTCATCCAAACTCGGTTTCGTTGTGTCGGGAGCATGAGAAAGGAAGGCTACGGGGACTTCGACGTAGCGCGGATGGGAAATGCCTACTACGATGGCGCGGGATATGGACGGGTGCGCGATGAGACGTTCTTCGATTTCGAGAGGGTAAATGTTTTCACCTCCTATGCGGGAGGAGGGGTGTTAGTAAGGTATTAGAGTTATATTGGGGAGAGGAGAGGGAACGCGGGGGTACTGGAAAATGCGAGGAGTAATGGGGGAATGGTGATTGGGTGGGTTTGGATGCGAGATGTCACCGGAAGGGAAAAAAAAAAGCAAAATGCCAGAACGCTAATACATCCAACTCAACCGAAAATCAAAAGAAAAAGTTACGAGAAAAAGAAAGAAAAAGTGGGTACTGAAGTGAATAAAATATCAAAGGAAATGATGAAGTAAAAAATAACATACCACGAATAATGATATCCTTGAACCTTCCCGTAATAGTACAATACCCATCCACATCCAACACCGCCTCATCTCCTGTATGCAACCATAACTCCCCGTGCTCATCTCGCACCAAAACTTCAGCTGTCTTCTCCAGATTTTCCCAATACCCCCTACAAACCTGGTAACCCGCCACACAAAGCTCACCTCTAACACCAATCGGCACAATCTTATCTTCGCGATCTACAATCTTGACACGTGCATGCGGTAACACTGTGCCGACGGTTGTAAGTCTTGCATGTAAAGAATCGGTCGTGTGTGCGTTGAATACGGTGGGAGAAGCTTCTGTGAGACCGTAGCTAGATGTGAAGTCTGTCATGCCGAGGTCGCTGACCATGCGTTCCATGAGCCAGCGCGGGACGGGACTTCCTGCTACGATTCCCGTGCGCAGGAAGGAGGTCCAACCAGAGGGTTTGGGCAGGTTTACGATGGATTCCATCATTGCAGGGACGCCGTGGAGTGCGGTGCAGCGCTCATCCGATATGGCGTGCACGGTTGCGACAGGGTCGAAGGATTCGGCGGGATATACAATTTTGCCGCCATGAGTTAAGGTTGCGAGGAGGCCGAGGGTGAGTCCAAAGCAGTGGAATAGAGGGGGCGGGCAGCAAAGGGTATCGGAAGGGGTGAGTGACATGCGGTCACCGATGAAGCGGGAGTTGTTTATGAGGTTGCTGGTTGTGTGTTAGGATCCTTGATCATGCAGATTTTGTCTTTTCCTGTGGGAACACTTACTGGTGTGTTAGCATGGCAGCCTTCGGATTTCCTGTGCTGCCACTCGTGAACTGCAGGTTGGCTACATCAAAAGGACTTATTATACCGTCAAAGATATCCAGAATGTGTTCTGGGATCGCCTCTGCCTCAGAAATAAAAGTATCATATTTGATACAGCCGTCGAACTCGCCCCGAATAAGACACACGGTCTTCAAATCCGGTATTGAGATTGAGACATCATCCTCATTCAACTTCGCGAGAAGTGGTCCATTATCAAACCGACCAATGGCCGTCGTCGTGAACAGTACCTTACATCCTATCCATACTGATTAGCTACTATCCCAAGGCAAACATTTAATTGGTATAGCGAATCTTACTCGTATGCTTCAGCGCAAACTCCGCTTCCGTCGCCGTATACGTATTATTCAACGTGACACAAATTGCGCCCACCCTCGCACAAGCAAAGAAAACCGCAGCATATTTCTCACAGTTCCCACTCATGATACCAACCCTATCTTTTGGACGAACTCCAAATCGTAAAAGTGCCCTTGCAAGTAGACTTGATTCATCCAAGAGTCGTTGGTATGTCCACCGGGCTCCGGTCCAGGGTATGACGATGCATTCGTTGTTTGGGTAAGTTTCTACTTGCTGGAAGAGTAGCTGAGAGAGTGTGAGTTGGAGAAGTGGTGGATCGAGAGGTCCGGTGACAATGGAGAGGTTGGGGTAGGGTGGGAGGATGTACGGATCTATTTGGAGGAGTGTCTGATTGAGACGCTGAAGAGCATCCTGGCGATGTTGATTGTGTAGCTCTGCCATTGCTTCAGTATCATTCGGAAAGAACCCTCTATCTATCTCTTAATTGCGTCGATGGCTTCACTTCGCGACTCCTGCGTAGCTGTAGCGCATCACCTTTTGAGAAGGATGCGAAATAACCGGCACAAAATACCGACTCAAACACCGAAAAGCAACAAAAGACAAGTACAGCGAAGCCGCCGTATACAGTGTTAGCCAAAACACCTCCAGTAATTGATGTCGAAAGCTCAAGGTACCAAACTTGGCCATTACTTTTTTTTCTTTGGTGTTAATCGCCGCGGTTAGCTGGGCAGCATTAACTCGCTGATGCCTCGGATCTAACAAGGACCCAAAATGCAAAAGGCAGGGTCCCTTTGACCCAAATTTTTTTTCATTGCAGGACGCAAGTACGTAGCTCGGTGCCTTACGCATGCGTCTGGTTCGCCCGTCGAAACATTTTTTGCCTCGCTTTCGCGCCTTGGGCAATGACATGGAGGAGCGCATGCTCCATTTGGTTGTAGCGCCGTTGACATCAGTGTTCAGTGCCACCCATCGGTGACCTCAGCTGATCAGCTAGAGATTTTCTCATCGAATTGCTTGACGTGGCAGAGATCGTCTCCGGTGGGCGAGTGGTGGTAAAGCGGAGTGCTAGGCCGAAACTCCACTCTGTTAGTTTGTAACTACCCTGGTCCATACTTACATGGCGCAAATCAATCTAATCAGATAAGATGTCCGCAACTGCCGACATCGGTCTGGCCATGGTGCGACCAGAGTCGAGGCAAATTTTTCTTTTTATCAGATGCAACATGATGGCGTCTGCATGGGACGGGACATGGATATGCAAGTACTTGTACGAGCTCGGCCACATTTGATGATTTCCAGTTACATAAAGTTATCTGATCCGCCTTAGGCGAGCGTAGGATTCAAATTCCCGCTCGAGGCGTTGGATAGTCGCATCTGATAAAAATTTTCTCTTGGCACCTGGCGTCCACGGAAAAGAAAAAGGAAATTTGCGGGACGAGAAAACAACGCTGCCTCAGCCGCTTTCGTATTGGCTGTGGGTTTGACTCCCGCGCAACTGCGTTGCTGCATTACCGTTACGTACTATGCCCACAAAGCCCTCCGTATGCAAGCCTCTTTTCCCGCCCTGCATCTCTCCGTCAGCACTGTGCATCACCCACCTCCATCATAAACACATCCACCCAATGCCCTCATTAACCACCCATCATTTTGTCTTTGCTCCGCCAATCTCGGCAGCTTTAGCGGCACATGACACATGTATCACAATACCTTTTTTTTGTCTTTGGTTTTGTTCAACCACAGACACGAGCCGGCCGCCACGCGCATGCAGTATCGGCCGTAGGGCTTGATTAAGGTTATCTGATCCGCTCCCTGCATATACGCCAACGCCCCTGGCCTGCCCATGACGTAGACCGCACCATTGAATTTGTGGCACCCCGCCCAACGAAAATCAATCAATTGGCCGCAAGGTTAAACGGCTGAAGCGGAAACCCTTCGGCCGATGATGAGTTGGCATCTCGTGTATGATTGTGTTAGATCCCAAAACTTACTATTTCGTACTCCAATCCCACGACAGGCAAAGAACAAATGATAACTCGTGCATATCGAGTCAGAGAATTCGCTCTATGCTGATTGATACAACCCCGGAGAAGAATGAATATGGTGGCATGGGGGCTGCGGGACTTTGATGACATTGGAACAATTTCAATTGGCTTCCCATCATACACACCTATGGCCACCGATAAGCACAATCAGTGCCACGCTATCAACAAGCTACCTTCCAAATTACAACTTTGCAAGCGCATCCAAACTTGGGCGGACTTTCTTCTCGCCGTCCCATACAAATGGACTCAGAGTGAAGAACTTTTCTCGGTTCACCATCATGAGCGCACTTCGCTTATGCGGAAGATCCATGAGCTTCTCTACGTGGAATCCGTGGGCAAAGTCGTACGCCAATACCGTACTGCTGGTAGCTGCGGGTTCTCCCACAATATTCCAGGTTCGAGGCTCGTCCAGGAACATGTAATGCATGAGCCCGGACCACCAGGCAGATACGCGGTATGGCCCCCTGAATCGAATGTCACCCACCAGAGAATGCCTCCCACGGTCATAGGGCGATGCAAGATAGTGAGCGCCCATGTGATCCTCCTGCATGTAAAGTCAGCGCATACTACTTGTACGCGAGAAACGAGGTGATACATACCATTGCCCAGTAAACCTCAAAATATGCGAACAGCACATCGTCGAATGCAGCAAACATTGTTAGCGTATGCGGGTCCTCATGCAGCTTACGCAGGTATTCTCTGTGCTCATCCAAAGACCCGGTCTCGTTCCAGCCTGCAGCAACACGTGGGTCATTCTGCCAGTTGTGGAAGAGGTTAAGGTGGTCTGGGTTGGTGTAGTCAAGGGCGATCATCGTGAAGTGCTCCTTCAAATGCGGGATCCAGCGGCTGTAGATGATGGATCCGGGGACCGGTTTTGGCTCGCGTACAGGATGCATGGTATGCCGTGGTAGCGCCGGGAACTGGGTGGTTGGTGCTGTCTGGAATGGGAATGGAGGATATGCTTTTGTGATCGGCCTGTTGGATGCATCCAGCTGTGGCGCCCAAACTGGACGTGGACCAAATGGTGATGCGGCACCCTGCCAGAAAGTGCTTCGAAGAAGCAAATGTCCATCATGCGGAGCGGATGAATTGGATCCACGGGGATGGGGGTGGAAAAGACCAGTGGCGAACAAACCCTGAGCTAGAGACTGAGCGTTGTCTCCAGTAAACAAAACGCGCAAGTTCTCAACCAAGGGATGAAGTGAGACAAGAGCATATGAGACGAGCCACATCTGAGGGACGGAAGGTTCTTCTCCATCCCAGGAAATGGTCAGGTAAGGCGATCTTCGTGCCCGAGCCCATGAGCTATTGTCTCCCTTCGGGGGTACTGCATCCTGAGCCAAGAAGGCTATGTCGCTGAACGATACAGTGTCGTGGTGAAGTGGCGTGGGCGGAGAAATACCGTCACCCTTGCCGCCAGTTGCTGCAGCAGGTAGTACACGGTATTTGATGGGTTCGCCTGGTGGAGCTACTTTGGTTATTGCGTACGCTGTGAGATACGGGTGAGGTAATTTCAAAATTAGAGGTTCCATAGTGGCATTAGGTTTTTGAGGCTGTTGAGCCATCGTCGTCAAACTGCTGTCCTGGTGAGCGAGAGGATGATGGTTGTGAGAAGGTAATAGATCGTTGCCAGACGGCTGAAGCGGTACAGGCGAAATTTGATGGACCTCCAAAAAAAAAAAAGCGGTTTTTCGTGACGTGAAAGATTGAGCCGAGGTCATTAGCAATGGAGAGGGTTGCTGTGGTGGTGTATTACGCAGTCTTAGTCGCGTTCAATACGCCGCCTGGTAAAGTTGGCCGAGGGTGTCCCCCGGCCTAAATGCAACAAGGATCGGAGGGGCTCGCGCACGACGCTACTTGATGTGGGGGATTAGGTGGTAAGTGAGAATGAAAGCCGGAATTACGTGCGTCGTCACGCAGATGGCTGGACACTGGACACGACCTCGCTTGGACACATCCGTTGGCACGGTGGGTGACGTACCTGGCAGAAAGCACTGCTGCATGCCACTGGTCGTATGATTTGGCGCTGAGTTCGAGCGCGCTAGCTGCAAGCTCTCTTCAGGACCCTGCACGTTCAGCAGCTTTGTATCCAAATAAACTTTTGGCTGCTGGTAGTTGTCCGCTCCAATATACATCTCTCGACTTCAATTTTAGTTTTCATCACCTTATCCTGTACTTTGTTGCCAGCCCTTCGACCTTTGCCCACCATGGTTTCGACCGAGCAGTCACCCAGGCAGCTGGTACTGGAACCCATCTCAAACTCACCAACCTCAAATACATCGCCGCCTTACGACTTGGTGTGCATTGGCTTCGGGCCAGCTCAGTTGGCCACCGCTATTGCCAACCGTGAAGCTCGCAAGCCCGCCAACGTGCTTTTCTTAGAGCGCAAGGCCTCTTTCTCATGGCACCCAAACTCCCAGATGCCTAGGGCGCGTATGGAAACTGCTTTCATATACGACCTTGCTACCCTTCGAAATCCCAAGTCGACCTTCAGCTTCCCTCATTATCTTCTCGTCCAAAACCGGTTGGTCGAGTTTGCAAATTCGGATAAAATGAACCCCCTACGACTAGAATTTGAGCACTACTTACAATGGTGCGCTGATCAGTTCAAGGATCAAGTACGATATGGTAGCGAAGTTGTTGGGGTGGCTCCTGAACGAGGCTCGAATGCCATCAGAAGCTGGAAAGTTGCAATCCAAGGCCAGGATGGTAAATCCTATATGGTGAGGGCAAAGAACATTGTTGTTCCCTCCCCATCGAGCGCATACGGAACAAAGCCCAGTCTTTTGTCCAGTGTAGACTTTTTGGCTGGACAGCGTATTATCTCTACAGAGGACTACCTTTCTCGAAGAAACGAGTTGCGTCAAGTTCGCGAGCCGCGGTTGAACGTCACTATCGTCGGTTCCGGACAGCAAGCGGTTGAGATACTAGACGACCTGTTGTCGTGCTCTGGGCTTGGAAACATAACAATAGTGACCGAGAACGAGTCGCTTGCCCCGTTGAAGATTCTCAGCGCGGAGCAGGAGCCACCACAGCCTCGCCTCTGTTCAATCTGGGCGAAGCCGTCATGCGAGCAGAAATCAAGCATAACAAGCGCATCGGAGCTCCTTCAGGACATCTACCTACGAGCGTACGAAAAACAGGTGAGAAGCAAGGGCGAGTATGCTCTTCGCGTCGTCATGGGACGCGATGCTGCAGAGCCATGCTCCAAAGCAGACATCATCATCTCGGAGAATGGCACAAGTCGGCTCAGCAGTACGGGCCTGTTCCAGGGCGGGCTGGACGCGCTTGTGCTGGGTTGTCGGCAGAAGGGAGAGAGCGTGGAAGAAGTGCAATTCAAACGAGGCGCCGTCGCCGAGGGCTGCAAGGTGTGGATGATGTCGGCGAACTCTGAGGGCGGACGGTCATTGGCGAAAGACATGGCGGTGCGGGCAGGAGAGGTGGTGAAAGCGCTGGCTGCGAGCGACGAGGGGCGGAATGAGGTGATGATGATCAATGCCAGGATGTAATGAGAGCGGTGGACGCTAGGTAGATACGACCGCTAATAGGTAGAAGGGTGGAGGAAGGGAGGTGGAGGCGAGGTGGAGGGGTGGAGGGGTGGAGGGGTGGAAGGTCCAGTCGCAAGCTGTCTCCGTTAGGAAGGTGCATTGGGTGTGGGACCTGGGTCCGCTAATTGCCTACTAGTCTACGTAGAGAAAGGGCAAGGAGAGCAAGGAGAGCAAGAAGAGCAAGAAGAGCAAGAAGAGCAAGAAGAGCAAGGATTATGTAATTTGCAAAATTTTTATCTGATGGCACTAGAGCTAACTGCAATCTGATTACCACTAAACTACAATCTGATCCGCTAATCTCCGATCTCGCCCCGGCACTCCAGGGCTCCTTCTACTGTCTATGAACATGAACATGAAACGTACACCCCCAGTCTCCATCCAGCATCCTCACGTGATGCTTAACCTCTTTGACCCCCTTCAAGCGACTCGTGCCCGCCATGTCGATCCTGCTTCCGTGTCTTGGGTGTATTCCCTTGCTCCTTGGCCCTGTGCCTCTCGACCCTACGAAGCAGCGAAATCTTTGCCCGCTGTTGCCCAATTTTGTTTCTCTGCACTTCTCGCGGTTTACCTGGTCACATAGGCCAAATGTCGCCTAACAAGCCCTCGCGGGCATCCATCAAGCCTTTATTCGGTTTCATTCAGCTGCTCTTCTATGCTGACCCATCATGGCTCGACATCACCCTCGTTTGCGTCGGTTGCATTGCGTCCATAGGCGCGGGGGTGCCTTTCCCACTTGCAGGAATCGTATTCGGCCAACTGGTTGATGACATCAACGATGTAACCTGCGACAACAGAGAACTCGGCCCCGGACAGTCTTCAGCAGAATCCTCTGTCAACTCCAAAATCCCTCTCCTGGTTTACATCGCCATCGGTCTCTTCTGCCTGCTCTATACACATATCGTCTGCTGGAACGTATCCTCGCAACGGCTCGCACAGCGTATTCGCGACCGCTATCTCAAAAGTTTACTCAGACAGGACATCGCCTTTTTCGACAAACTCCAAGCAGGCGATGTCTCGTCACGCCTGAATGGCGACATTCAAGCCATCGAAAGCGGAACTTGCGAAAAAGTCGGTGTTGCCTTGACATGTATTTCGTTCTGTATCACGGCATACATTGTAGGTTTTATCAAGGATCCTAAGCTGACTGGCATGATGGTCGCATTGATTCCTGCATTCCTCCTCATGGCGGTCATTGGAGGGCATTATGTTGGGAAATACAGTGCCAAGGTGTCTGACTACTTTGGCTCTGCCAGCGCTATTGCATCTGAGGCTTTAAACCATATCGGCCTTGTACATGCCCTCGGAGCAAACAAAAGGCTGGAAGACAAATTTAAGGGTTATCTCAGTGATGCAAAAAAAGAAGGGATCAGAAAGGCCATGTCTGCTGCTGTCCAGGCCGGTACGCTCTACTTTATCGCCTTTTCTGCTCAAGCTTTGGGGTATTGGCAGGGTAGCCTGAAAGTAGCCAATTCAGTGGATGGCAAAGGAGATGCGACTATTGGGCAGGTTTATACAGTGACCTTTATTCTGCTAGATGGTGAGTACCATTTCCTTAGCCATCAGAAGCGAAGCTAATTATCCTGCAGGTGCTATTGTCCTGAGCCAAGTTGCGCCTATGCTTCCACTTTTTGGGGGCGCCATAGCGGCATTTGAACGACTGCGCAAGGATATCGAAAGCGAGCCATCTATTGACAGCACCTCAGAAGCGGGTGAAAAGCCATCAAGTACCGAGGGTGCTGTCGAACTGCGCGACGTGACCTTTACCTATCCTTCGAGGCCGGAGCATCCTGTTCTGAATGGCGTGTCTCTCCAGTGTGAAGCGGGCAAGCTCACTGCAATTGTTGGCCTTTC
Source organism: Acrocalymma vagum (assembly GCA_028476805.1). NCBI lineage: Eukaryota > Fungi > Ascomycota > Dothideomycetes > Pleosporales > Acrocalymmaceae > Acrocalymma > Acrocalymma vagum. The sequence continues at coordinate 11,533 of JAQGEP010000054.1, forward strand.
TGGAAGTGGAAAGTCCACCATTGCTAGCCTCATTACGCGGTTTTACGACCCTCAAAGTGGAAGCATCAGTCTCGATGGCCGGGATATCAAGAATCTCAACGTGAAATCCCTTAGAGGTTTCATTGGCCTAGTTCCTCAGGAGCCATCTCTTTTAGATCGATCTATATTAGAGAATATTGCACTTGGTCTCGTCAATTCCCCGGCTCACTCGCATCTTGAGAAAGTTCTTCTCAGCGACACATTATCCAAACTCGCCGAGCAATGCAGGACTGGTGCAGATCTCATGAAATCTGCGGAGAAATTTGGGTCCGAAGTCTCGGAGATTGTCAATTTGGTTCAGAATGCTGCCGATCTAGCCGATTGCTCGAGGTTCATCGATCGACTAGACTTGGGATTTGCAACACTTGTTGGCTCAAGTGGTAGCCTCATTAGCGGTGGACAAAAGCAAAGAATTGCACTTGCTCGAGCTCTCTCCCGCAATCCTAGGATTCTAGTGTTAGACGAAGCTACAGCAGCGCTCGACTCGGCCAGCGAACAGCGCATCCAATCCGCCATCGACAAAGCCCTACGAGGACGAACCGTTATTTCTATTGCTCATCGACTGTCAACAATCAGGAATGCTGCAAAAATTGTGGTCATGAAAGACGGCAACATTCTTGAGCAAGGCACTCATGACTATTTAATGGATGCCGATGGAGCGTACGCAGAAATGGTGCGCCTACAGTCCGTAAAGGCAACAGACAACGCACCGCCAAGTTCCCAGACAGCCCTTGACGATGATATTGACGCTGTTTACGATGACAAGAAGGCGGTCGACACCCAAAAAGATGATGTTGCCAGCCCAACCGGGGAAACAGCCACCTCCGATGCTGCTAAAGATTCTGATGGGGAAATAGTCTCGAAATCTCTTCACACGACAATGGCCCCTTTGCTGCGTCCATACTTGCTCCTGACCTTACTGGCTTTTTTTGCTGCTATGATAGTAGGAGCCCAATACTCTGGTTCCGGCCTTCTTTTTGGTCACGTCATGGGCAGCATGTCGCCCTGCAATCCCTCAGACTATATTCGTTCACAAGGTGCCCTATTGTCCGGCCTCTGGTTCATGCTCGCGTGCATCGTATTTTTTGCCAACTTTATGAGCTGGGGAATTTTTGGATTGATCTCTGAGCGCCTGATCTACAAGGTTCGTAATCTCTCACTACAGGCGCTTCTCCATCAGCCATTGGAATGGCATGAGTCCCATGGACGCAATCCAACAAAACTCCTAGATTTCATCACCAAAGATGGTAATGCATTAGCCGGATTCAGTGGCTCCATCGTTGGAACTCTTTTTGCTGTCTGCATCAACCTCGTCACTGCCATAGTGATGTCCCATATCCTGGCTTGGAGGATTGCTATCGTGTGTCTAGTCATCGTGCCGCTGCTTCTCGGGGCTGGATACATGCAGATGCGTGCCATCTCTCGCTTCGCTGCGAAGCACGCCGGGGCCTTCTCGTCGTCAATCGGCATCACAGTGGAAGCTGTTACGAATATTCGCACTGTTGCCGCTTTATCCATTGAGCAGGAGATTGTGCAAACATATCGTCGCTCGCTAAAAGGGCCACGCAAGGAGATGGTCAAGCAGAGTTTCAAGACAAATGTTTGGCTAGCGATAGCACACTCATGCGGCGGCTTCATATATGCTTTCGCCTACTGGTGGGGCTCAAAGAATATTGCAGAAGGCAGATACAGCCAAACCCAATTCTTCATCGTCTTGATATCCATGCTTGTCTCGGCGCAGCTGTGGGGTCAGCTGTTTACCCTTGCTCCGGAGATCACCAAGGCGAAGACTGCTATCTCCCGCATCTGTGGGCTAGTCGAGTTGGGCAAGGAGCAATCGACCCCAGGCAGCCGGGGATCCTCCGACTTTGATGATCCGCAAGATGAGAAGGATATCGAAGCTTTCGCCGAGGCACCAACGCACACAACGGCAGCCCAGGGTGGTGCAAGAGTAGAATTTAGCAACGTCTCTTTCTCCTATCCCGCCAGACCCAATATTCCAGTGCTGACTTCACTATCGCTTACGATACGTCCTGGCCAGTTTTGTGCTCTGGTGGGGCCTTCGGGGGCTGGCAAGAGTACTGTTCTGGCCCTTCTGGAGCGCTTCTATACACCGGCGTCCGGAAGCATCTCAATCAATGGTTTCGACATTTCCCGATACCATGGAACTTCCTTCCGCGACAATATCGCCTATGTGCCCCAAGAAAATGTATTGTTCCAAGGGAGCATTAAGTTCAACCTTAATCTGGGCGCTCGTCCAGGCCACACACCGACTGATGAGGAACTTCACGAAGCGTGCAAGCTTGCAAATATTCATGAGACCATCATGGGATTGCCTCAGGGTTACGATACTGAATGTGGCACCAACGGCTCACAGTTGTCTGGTGGTCAGAGGCAGCGTCTTTCCATCGCACGTGCTCTATTACGCAAACCGAAGTTATTGCTTCTCGATGAGAGCACGAGTGCACTTGACGCAGAGAGCGAGAAAGCTCTCGAGCTAGGATTAGAGCGAGCAGTGAAGGCGCATGGCGTGACAGTTATTGCCATTGCTCATCGGCTGCGGACTATTGCCAGAGCAGATGTTATCTTCATGGTTGAGGGAGGAAGAGTAGTCGACCAGGGTCGACACGAAGAACTTGTGCAGCGATGCGAGACTTATCGCGTCAATGCCTTGCATCAAATGATGGAGTAGATGGTGTTTTCTTGTCGTGCCGCCTCTATCCACCATTTCAAATTTTATTGCATACCCAGCCTCTTAGCATATCACTTAATAGATCTTAGATGTACAATGCATCTACACGCCATTTGAATCTGCCCAATGTTGAGTTGGGCCGCTTGCCCATAAGCACAACAACTGAGTGAGGGGGGATACCGGTCGGCCGAAAATGAGGGAGAAATCGAACCATCCAATCACATATTCGCCATTATTCAGTACATATGCATGTTTCCTTTTAGCATCAGGTTCACGCGGCAGGTGTTGTGTTAAGCAGAGCCTAGACTCCTGCAATGCCTCTGCATGTATTCTCCAAAAGAGAAAGAACTCAATAAATTGGTGTTTGCCTCCCACGCGGCACGAAGTAGCGTGTAAAGAAAAAGCGAAGTTGCTAGTCATGTGTCTACGTCTGTTGGAGGAAAATGAGGCGGCCCGGTTGTGGCCAAAATCTGCTCGTTCGGCCAAGGTGGAGACTACACAGTAAGTGACGCAACAGCTGGAAAGAAAAGAACGGAGAAGTCAAAACTGCGCAAGCCATCGGAGAAAGCACAGCGGCTAAGAGATTCTACTTAGCGCCTCTACCGTCTGCCATGGCACTCCTGCGTTGGCGTCCCGTGCCGTCGTTGAGGAGGGTATTATTGTATCAAGAGGGAAGAGGAAGAAAGCCACACCCCGCGGAGGCGTTTTGCCAGAATATTTACTGTGGTACCGTACCTTGTTTCTCTGCTAGCCGCGATCGGCGCTACCTACTGTGTGCCTATGTTTTTCTTTTTTTTTTTTTCTTTTTTTTTCCTTCTCGCTCATCACTCTTAGCAAGCAGGGTGTGAGCACATGCACGTCCTGCCTATTTTAGTTGATTCACCCATCCGGCATTTCCCTTTCCTCGTCACACCCACCACCCACTGCATGCCAGCTTCCGAGCGATACGATATTGTCGATCGGTCTAGAAAACGCACCCGTGTCTAACGATGTATGTGCTACACCGCACTAGGCAATTCCGAGAATCGGCCGTTATCAGATGAAGAGATTAAAAGGGATCGGCAAGGCGCCCATGTCACCTTGCATGAACCGGTCCTTCATCCTGCCGCCCGGCCAACCATGCCCCAAGCAGCTTTGCCTCCGCGCAACGGACGGGGGCCATGGCTGATGTGCTGTGCGAATAGAGTTATCAGATGCACCTAGCGGCCAGTCGACCCTTACACAAAGTTTTTATCTGATTCTGTGATTGTGGGGGTGTGAGGCATCTTTTCCAGCCGGGGAGGGGGGCCATTTTCCATACAATGCACTCTAAACGGGGGTATTGGGCGGCACCGAACGTTGCAGCGATCCCCTGGGGCCTGGTGCTCAGCAACAGAGTGGACACCGACCGGCACATGCAGGTCGTCATGGAGGGTGCACACCCTGTGCGTTGACAACCTGCCGGCCGCTCGATGACGAGATCGGCTGGCGTGCAAGACGTAACTGGAAATATTCGCGTCCAGCCGGACGGCGTGCAAGAAATTGCCCAGTGGCTCGTATCCTTGTCTCCTGGTGGAGAGCTAGTTGTTTCCTAAGCAAGAGCTTCTTGCGTGAAGCGCATTCGCGCAGGACCACAAATAAAAAAACAAAAAAGCAGCGACGCGATGCTTGGCTGCCTGCTTCCTGTGAGAAAGCTGAGTGACTAAATTTTCTGTCAGTTATAGTCCGGTCCTGCAGCTTTCGGCGTCTCCTAATTTCTAAATACTACCTCAAGAATCTGGGTCAGAAGACGCTGGTTCTTTCCTATTAACGACGATGCATTTACCCAAGAGCGACATCGAACATCTTGGTGGAGTCTCAGAGACACCACTCAATAGAAACCCGAAGACCAATGGGGCCCACAAGACTAATGGAGTGTCGGATGGCTCTCTAGGATTCAAGTCGTCTACTGACGGCGACGCCAAAGAGACGAACCAAGTCTCGGTAGCCGTCCCGAATGATCTGGAACCGCAGAGCGTTCTCACAAATGTCCTCACAGCATGGATACTGCTTCTTCAGCGGTATCAGCGAGACGACTTTAACCTCTTTACTTGGGGGATCAAGGGCGCGGGGCAGGATCGAATACAAACTGTGTCTCCCAGCGAATTGGATCTTCTCAGCCATTCTCAGATCGCGAGCTTGGTTGCCAAAGTGCCTACGGTGATATCCAAGGATATTACCGACACATTAGAGCCTGGAGCTTCGCCAATATTATTTTTCAGAGATGGCGCAAAGGATGAGGTATGACAGTTTTCTGTATTCACATGCTACCCTCTCGACTAATGAACTTTCAGTGGAACTTCGAAATCACTGTCGAATACCAAAAACAAACAGTTCACATAACCTCGCAATGGCGACCCCCGTTACAATCCGCACACCAAGCTGCCTTACAGCTACGTCATTATTCTTCGATTCTTGATACGGTGATTCGAGATCCCGAGCACCCTACAGCTGGCATTCTTTCAGTGTCGGAAGATGAGCTGGACGAAATCTGGAATTGGAATACACCACTTCCAGCAGATCTACAAACGTGTATGCACGAAGTGATTGCGGAGAAGGCAAGGTTGCATCCTGAGAAGAATGCCATAGAGGCATGGGATGGCACCTTGACTTATCTGCAAGTGGATCGGTTCTCCACAGAATTGGCGCAGAATCTGAGGCTGTTGAACGATGCCCCGAATCAGATAATCCCGGCGCTGTTTGAAAAGTCGAGATGGACAATCGTTGCCGTGTTGGCCATCATGAAAGCTGGAGCTTGCTTCGCATTGCTTGATCCGGCACAGCCAGAAGGAAGACTCCGCACCATTGTTCAGCAAGTCAATGCCTCGTTAGTCATTTCGTCAAAGACACAATCAACATTAGCTGCACGCATTGCTCCTTCTGCGACCATCATTCCCGTCTCTGAATCCAAGTTCGAGAAGCTGTATAGTCCGTTTGCCGATCAGCAGCCGAAGACCACCTTACCTACAGTATCACCGTCTGCCGCGCTTTACATCCAATTCACGTCCGGCAGCACTGGCTTGCCGAAGGGATGTATAATATCACACAGCCAATATACCTCTGGAGCAATACCTCGAGCACATGCGCTTGGGTATCGATCGCACTCGCGTGTGCTGGATTTCGCGAGTTACGCGTTCGATGTATGTATCGACTCTATGCTCTGCACGCTTGCATACGGAGGTACATTGTGCACTCCTTCCGAAGAGCGCCGCATGAATGATCTTGGCGGTGCCATGCGCGAAATGCGGATTAACTGGGCAGGTATGACACCTTCTGTAGCTCGAACCCTCGATGTTGACATTCTCGACTCCTTGGAGGCTATTGCCTTAGGAGGCGAGGGCGTGTCTGCCAGCGACGCAGCATCGTGGGCGAAGAGGACGCGAGTGGTCAATTGTTATGGCCCGTCGGAGTGCACTGTTGGCGCTACCTATAATACGAATGTAGGAGCGAGGCCCTACATTACGATGGGTAGAGGCTTGGGCTGCTCGATCTGGCTTGCAGATCCTTCTGATCACAACAAGTTGGTGCCGCTCGGTGCTGTCGGCGAGCTCCTGATTGAGGGTCCTATTGTTGGAGACGGCTACTTGAATAACCCAGCAAAGACTAAGGAAGTGTTCATCGAGGATCCGGAGTTCCTGGTTCGAGGAAGCAAGAATTATCCTGGTCGTCGAGGTCGCTTGTACAAGTCTGGCGATATCGTTCGCTACGACCCTGACGGCAATGGTGAAGTTATCTTTGTTGGAAGACAGGATCAGCAAGTGAAGCTTCGTGGCCAACGCATTGAGCTTGCGGAAATCGAGTTCAATATGCAGAAGCATCTTCCTCCCGACACGCAACTCGCAGCCGAAGTCATCAAGCCGAGTGGTTCGGGCGAGCCCACGCTTGTCTCGTTCCTGGTCGAGCAGAAGAAGAGCGGAATGCGACATCTTGACGGCAATATCTTTGGCAGCTTCTCGAATAAGTTTCAGGACAGTCTGCGCGAGATGACGAAACACTTATTTGAGGATTTGCCAGCGTACATGGTACCCACTGCGTACATTCCGCTCTGGAAGATGCCGCTCCTCGTATCCTGCAAAACAGACCGCAAGCGTCTCCGCGAAATTGGCACATCTATCACCCGCCAGGACCTCCGAAGATTCAACTCTCTCGGCACAGAGAAGAAAGAACCTAGCACTGAAATGGAGTTGAAGTTAGGCCCTCTCTGGGCCAAGATCCTGGGCGGCGATGCAGATTTCAGCGCGAATGATAACTTCTTCAGCATGGGTGGTGATTCGTTGAGAGCGATGAGGTTGGTTGCTGCAGCGAGAGAGGAACGCATCTCGTTGACAGTGCCGGATATCATGTTGAATCCTACGCTCTCTGCAATGGCTGCTAAGGCAAAGCCATTAGCTGAAGGGGAGTCAAGAGAAGTCGCAGCTTTCTCTCTGATTCCCAAAGATTGGGAGCAGGAGACGGCGAGGGCGGAGACTGCGCAGCTGTGCAACGTTGGTGGAGAGCTGATTGAGGATGTGTATCCTTGTACGCCTCTTCAGGAGGGTCTCATGGCTCTTTCAGCTAAATTCCAGGATGCTTATGTGGCGCAGAGAGTTGCGACGCTTCCTGTTGATGTCGCAGAGAAGTTGAAGAAGGCGTTTGATCAGGCGGCGGAGGGATCGCCAGTACTACGCACTAGGATTATCAACGTACCTGGTCGTGGTTTGTACCAAGTTGTACTTACAGATGGGCAACTGGTTCGTGAGCACGGTTCAGATGTTGCAGAATATCTCAAGTTGGATCGCGTGGAGCCCATGGATCTTGGAACAGCGCTCTTCCGATACGGCCTCGTTTACGAGCCCGGCAGCGATAAGGCACACGTTGTTATTACGATGCATCATGCAGTATACGATGGATGGTCAATGCCTCTTGTTCTTGATCGAGTTAATCGCGCGTATTCGGGCATGGATACAAATCGCCCTGCGACATTCAACCACTTCATCAAGCACCTCACCAACATAGATCCCGAGGAATCAAAAGCGTATTGGAAAGAGCGACTAGACGGCACGAATCCGCACCAGTTCCCTCCACTACCTCATCCGGGATATGTCACTGAGGCAGATTCGTTGCTGGAGCACTACATCACTGTTCCTACCTCTGCGCACTCGAAGCTCACGCTCGCAACAATCATTCGTGGTGCATTGGCCCTCACATCGTCGCTGTATATGGGACATTCAGATATCATCATTGGAGAGACGTTGACGGGGCGTTCCGCACCTGTCGACGGTATCGAGCAAATTGAGGGCCCAATGATCACTACTATCCCCGTACGAGTCAAACTGACGCTCGATCGACCCATCTCCGAGTTCCTACAAGCTGTTCACGCTCAGACTGTCCAACAGATTCCACACGAGCATTTGGGTCTCCAGAACATCCGTCGGCTCAGCAAAGACGCACGTGTAGCTTGCGATCTACGTACAGGAATCGTCCTACACCCCAAGGAAGACGAAAGCCAGTTCGTCGAAGAGGTTTCAGAGAAACCAGGCGATGCATTCCTTCCTGCCAACGACAATGAAGCAGCGCGCGAGGCACTCAAGTTCAATACTTATGCGCTCATGCTTGTCTGCACGCTTGATGAGAATGGGTTCCTTGTCATGGCTAGTTTCGACTCCAAGTGTATTAGCTCGCCGGCCATGGAGAGAGTGCTTGTAGTTCTCGAGCGCATTGTGCATTCTTTCTTGGGGAATCCCGAGAGTAAGTTGGGTGATCTTGCGGTGTTGGATCCGGAGGAACTGCAGGATGCGATGAAATTGAGGCCTAAGGATATGGTTGATAGCGGGATTGAGATGGCGCAGACGAATGGGCATGTCAAGGACATAAAGGCTTCTTCAGAGAGTTTGTCTGGAAATGAGGTGAAATTACGGGGTCTGCTGAGCCGTATCCTAGGGATCAAAGAAGAGGAGATTGGTCCAAGTGACAGCTTCTTTGAGTTGGGTGGTGACTCGATCGGGGCTATGCGGTTGGTGTCTGAGGCGCGACTGAAGGGTTTGAAGGTCTCGGTTGCTCAGATTTTCCAGAGCAAGTCCCTCTCTGAGCTCGCTTCAGTCATCGGAAATGAAAAGGAAGAAAAGCTTTTGGATCTTCTTGGCCGGATCCTGGGGATGTCAAAGAACGACATCAGCCCTAGCGATAGCTTCTTTGAACTCGGTGGAGATTCGATTGGAGCTATGCGGTTGGTGTCCGAGGCTAGAACCCAAGGACTCAACATCTCGGTCGCGCAGATCTTCCAGAGCAAATCACTAGCCGAGCTTGCTTCTTTGGCCGAAGAGGTTTCGTCGAATCAAGCCGAGCGCGAGGGAGATGCACCGTTCGCTGCGTTGGGTGCTGATGCGCATTTGTTCAGCGCCGATCGTCTCCATGCGCTACTTGAGAACCCAGAATGGGACATAACTGATATTTATCCCACACGGCCGCTTCAACAATTGGCAGTCGAGGGCACCATCGATGTACCACGATACTCGCTTCGATACGAACTCATCAAGTTTGCTACTCCCATCGACAATCAGAAGCTTGCCGAAGCGTGTCAAGAACTCATGGCTCGGAATGAGGTACTGCGAACGGTTTTCGTTCAAGATAGTGGAAAGACGCTCGGCGTTGTTCTTTCTTCCCTGAGGGCACCATATGGGGAAGTTCATGTTCCCGAAGGAATGGACATCAACTCCTTTGCCCACGGCTACATCACCAGCGACATTGCAGCACCAAAGCCACTCGGCTCCTCTTTCGTTGCTTTCACTCTCTTTGTTTCTCCCAGCACCAACACCTCCATTCTCGCATTCCGCATCTCCCACGCGCAGTACGACGAAATCTGTCTTCCCATTCTCTACTCCCAGCTTGCCACTCTCTATGCCGGCACCGCTGTGCCAGAGACACTCCCCTTCACCAAACACGTCAACCACGTCGTACTGAACAACATCCCCCAAGCCATCCCCTACTGGAAGAATCTACTCTCCGGCTCCCAAATGTCCATCCTCAAGCCCTCCATCCCTCTCACAACCCGAAAACCCGTCGACATCTACACCGAATACGACATCAGCTCCAAGCCATCCTCAATAACCATCGGCTCCTTGCCCACCGCCGCCTGGGCCGTTCTATTAGCTCGCCGCCTCAACACCCGTGACGTCGTTTTCGGCGAAGTAGTCAGCGGCCGCAATCTCGGTGCTGAATCCGCAGACCGCATCTTCGGACCCACCTGGCAATACATACCCTTCCGCGTCCCCTTCTCCCCCTCCTGGACCTACCTCGACCTGCTGAACTTCGTGCAAAAGCAGCACATCGAGTCCGCCGCATATGAGTCGATGGGTTTCTCTGAAATCGTGGAGAATTGTACCGACTGGGATGCTACAACTACGAACTGGTTTGATACAGTTGTGCACCAGGCGCCAGAGTTTACAGAGAAATTGAAGTTTGGCGATGAGGAGGCGGTGTTTGAGACGGTGTATCCGCATACGGAGCCGCTTAGGGAGTGGAAGTGTCAGGCGTTTGTTAAAGAGGGGGGAAAGAAGCTTGGGATTGAGATTGTCACTTTTGAGGAGTGGAAAGGGATTGCTGAGGAGGTTTTGCAAGAGGTGGGAGAGGTGCTGGGGAGGCTGATGGTGGGAGGTGTTGAAGAGAGGATTTTTGACGGGGGAGTAAATGGTGAGGTAACAAATGGGGATGTCGAGACTAGGAAGGTAGAGAATGATGTGATTTCAAATGGTGTGGTCGAGAATGGTATCGCGGAGAAAGAGGAGGTAGCGAATGGGGTGGCTGGGAATGCCGAGGTGGAGAGTAAGAAGCCTACTTTGGAAGATTTCGAAGGCGTAATGTAGGGAGATCATCTCTTCCCTCCTTTTCCATTCGTCCTTTCTTCTCTTTTCTCTTCTTCCGTTACTGCTTAGGGATTTGGGTTCTTGAAGTCGATGATCAATCGATCGATGTTAGTGTCACTTTCTGATCAAAGTTAAATACGTCAAATAACTTAGTACTATGGAAATCTAACCTCTCCCGTTATAGCTGCTTGTTGTGTGGTAGAACGCCCAAGCTTGCTTCCCTCGATAACATAACATGATACCACAGTTTCATTATTCCCGACAGTAAAACAGCACCAATGTTGAGCTTGGAGATCATAGTGCACAACAAGGTAATAAAATCTCACAGGATGATGACAGATGGGGATTTGGGTTTACCTGAATGGGAATCTATACCAGTGTCATTGAGGACTTAAGGAGAAAGATTTGGCTTGTATTTGGGTTTTCATTAGTGGGATTATTTACTTTGACCTAGTGATTCAGAATCATGTAGTTCATTTACTAGATTGTTTTGAGTATCCACATGTATGTACAGTTTTTGAATTTAAACACAGTATTCACTGAGAGTAAGCGCCCAGTCAATAGACCATGCTAATTACAAACATCTAACCTGACAAATACGCCCAAAAAAATGCAAAAGTCCGACATAGTCGAAAGTACCCCTTTGAATTCATGCCCAGCATTCAATAAACCCAATCTTCACATATACACCTCCACACAATCATGACTTCTTACTAACCCACTCCACCAACTCATTTACATCGCCATGAGAAAGACTGCCCATGTCTTCCGTCATACCCAATTGCTCTTTCTTCTCCTGCTCTTTCACCTGAAAATCCTGCTTATCGATATCCTGGCTCTCTCCGCGACCTGGACCGACATGCTCGTGCTTATCAGATTGATCTCGCTCCTTGCTCTTCACAAAATCAACGAGTTCAGAAATATCGTTATGACACAAACTTCCTGCATCTGCTTGCATACCAATTTGTTGCTTTTTCTCTTGCTCTTCTTGCTTGATTTCTGATGCTGTGTCATCTTTTGGTGGCTCGGCTTTAGAGTCTTTACGGGATACCCAACGTACGAGGTCGTCGATGTCATCGTTGGTCAGAGTCGACCTGTTTGCTGGTCTAGTAACTTTATCCTGCGAAGTTTCTGGCGCTCTTGAAGGAGTGTCCTGGCCGCTGTCATGTACATCTGACTCCCCACTTGTATCATCGTGACGCGATATCCATCTTGCAAGCTCGGGAGGATTTGAATCGTGATCTGAGTCAGAAGGATCTGGAAAAACTTTTATAGCTCGAGCTTCTGGTTTCGGTCGCACTGGGCCTGCGTTGGGGCCGTCTTTGTGTGATATCCATCTTACGAGATCTTCTGCGTCTTCATCTGGGGAACTTCGCCTAGCTCCTTCCCCTTCTGAGTCTGACGCTGTTGATGCATCACTGTATCCCATATGCTCCACTGGTTCCCTCCTTTCGGTTGGTTGGCTTTTCTCCGCAGTAGGGTTGCGGCTGACCCATCTCACCAGGTCTTCAACGTCTGAATTTCCTAAGCTTTCGTAATCGTCATCCTGGTCCTTATTTCTCGTTCTTCTAGATTCACCATCACTAGGCGGATCTCGACGGCTAACCCACCGCACCAACTCTTCTACATCTGAATGATTAATGCTCTCCTCATCTACGTCGCGATTGCCTCTCGGTCTTCCTAGCCTGGTCGTGTCTTCCTCCTCCTCACTATCAGAGCTAGCAGTCGATTCGTTGTCGTTTATTTCTGCAACTTCATTTTCTGGCAGTTTGCCCATGATGGGGACTTCTCTGCTTGTCATTCGCCTGATTTTATCCCCAATCCTATGCCTGAATCCCTCTTTTGTTGGTGAGTTGGAGCCAGAGCTGCTTGGGCGTTCTGGGGTCTTCGGCCTGTTGAAAGCTTTCCGACTCTCATGCTGGGCTTTCCATTTCTCTTCAGCCTCTTCTTGCTCGCGTGCCTCGTTGCTCCTTTGAATGTCGGCCTCGATTCGTGACGAGAACAGCATACTGCGAAGAGAATGGAATCGTGCAAAATGGGGTTGCTTTTCTCGGCCGCCTACTCCGAGACCTGGACGGGGCGGGGCCAGTCGTTGGTGCTTTTTATCCCGTTGGTGCGATTGCTGGGTTTGGGTATCCTTGTGCTGAGGCTTTTGATGGCGCTTGTCTTTTGAGGCTTCTTGATCGGAAGCTTTGCTGTCTTCAGACAAGCTGTCGTCTTCGTCGCTGCTACTAGAATGCCCTTCGAGATCTAAATCATCCAGAATCCGGGTGACCTGTGGGCTCAACAAGCCCATTCGACCAATTTCTTCAGCATCCTTTGGCAAATCGACGCCGTCAGCCGTCGCAGCGGGTTTGGACTGTTGTGGTTGTGGGTCGAAATATGACGCCATGACAGCCAAACTCGTGTCGTCAGCAATATCTCATGCGTGCTTGGATGGATGACTGCTGCTGTCCGACGGGCGTGCGAATGATAAAAAGAAAGAGAAACAAAATACAAAAACCACACTCTGGGGCTGAGGCAGTGCTCTTGGAACCTTGAAGCTGCAATAGTGGCAGTGGCGCCCTTGGCGAACAGGAGTCGAGATGCGCAAAGGCGGGGTCGAGAACGCAGATTGCCTATGACGGCATGGACGCGGGGTGAATGATTGGCCACACGTGATGATTCAGCTGCTTAGTCTGCTCGGCGATCTTCAATGGCAGGTCTTGAACGATATCAGCGTTCCGCGACCGTCTGTGTGGACCGTCCGGCATCCAATGTGGAACGACACGGGGATCAAAAAGAAGTCGTCCATCGAGGGCTGCTTTCGACGGGAATGGCATAGCGCGATGCTGCTAACCGTTGGGGGCTGCTTAGTGGTACAGCACTAACATGCTTTGTCAGAGGTCAATAGGTCAGCCCACAGACAGCTGTCCCCTTCTTTCGATTAATGGACCAATCTACGGTCGCAGAATGAAGCGATATTTTTCTAGCCATGCTCCAAGTGCAGGTCCCTGGTTTCAACCCGACGTTCGGGATTTTGCACAGAAGATGGGATATATTAGTTGTATAGTAACTATATACAGCCGCCAGATAGTGCTCCGATACCAAGAATTGCGAAGAATCTCAGTATTGTGTGCCTTTGTGCATTTGAGGCTGAAGGATTCTACCTGAATACACCCGGCGCGAGCCGAAGCATGATAGCACTGTGACGGCCCTGGATGACGCGGCAGTCAAGTGATGCAGTCTGAACACGCCACAGGAAGAACACCGCCCTGAAAAAAAAAAAGAACCGTTGAGAAAACTACATCGCTCAGCACTCATAACAGGAATTCAGGAACTCGTACACTGCAGGGTATCAATTGAGATCAAAATCCATCCGCCAGCTCAAATCACTGCCACCAAACTCTTCTATGTGTTTTTGACGGAGTGCTAGAACCTTAGCCGAAACCTCCTCTATGAATGGAGAAGTGCGGTCCCGCCATTGAGGTATGTATTCCCACATATCCTTGTTGGTTTCGATCGCATTTCCTATCGTGATTGGGCACTCCCCTCCATTTACAAGGTAAGCTGCCAGCTTGCGACCTAGCCCCAGGTTCATATCCCAGCTAAAGCTGACTGTCCTGTCATCTTTAGTTTGGAAAAATTTGCCGGAGCATTCTGCATTGCTGAGATTAAGTTTTCTCTTTACAGTCTGGATTACGCTGGGCCAATTTGCTGGATTCGGCGTACTATCGGGCCACGGGGGCGGATGGTCCATCGGCTTGATCATACCAAGGCATATGTTACAAAGGCGAAGGTCTTTGAGGGTAGACGCATGTTTGTCGAGAAGACATATCAAATCATTCTCTTCACTCCCAAAATAGGTCAGTGACAGCTTTCGAAGCGAAGGCCACGTGTGGTCAGCAGGGATGACTTTGGCAATTGATGACATCGGCCCATATTCAGGAGAGAATCTCTCAAGGCTGAGCTTGAGGGACTGCAGCTTCGTAAGGCGACGAAGAAAATTCCAAATCTTAGGGGCAGTATGAGCCGGCCCGTTAAACCGAACCCAATCGATATGGGGTTCGTAGATATCATAAGTGGTAATTGTCAAGTGAAGGCTGGTGATGTCTTCGTAATGACGTGGAGGTAGGAAACTCAAGGATCCGTCGTCCCCAGCCGGTATGTTGTAGTCCTCAAAATAGCATGGTTCAGCCAAATTTATAATCTCTTGAGAGAAGCCATCATGGTCCCGAAAATTGTTGACGAAGACTTTCCAGTGCGTAGCATTGACCCGGAGCTTCTGCAATGTGGGACCAACGGATAGTAGAGTGTTCCTCAGAGCTTCAACTCCTGCGGCCGTCCTTAAGTTCAATCTATTGTGGAGAGCTTCCCCCCTACTGTATAACTCGTTGGGGTCTGGTGGGCCACATCGGAAATGCTGCTTGACAACCTTCCTATTCCGAAACTGGAAATCCCCGTTGATAATGTAGATCTTCTCTAAGCAATCGAATTTCTGTAGGAGGTGATACAGCCGAAGGAAGGAAAGAATACCATCCAGTGCATTTGTTTCATCTTTGAGGCGCTGAAGGTACTCCTGCCACAGGTTAGTAGCGTCATACTCCCCAGTCGCAGAAACCGGAATACCGGGCCTCCTCCAACGGAATTCGTGCGCAAGAAAGATACTTCCATTAACGGCAACAGGGTATCGATGTTTTGTAATATATGTCCAAAATGTCGCATATTTTTCGTCAATATCATCAGGCCATCTAATGCCAATGCCCAAATCCCATATGTTAGAGTCCCAAACCAAAGCGCGAACGTATTTGTTCAGTACTTCGTCGTTAGCAAGAGTGACAATTCTATTAGTACTCCTAACGCTGGCATGAAATTTGACAGTGCTGAACAATTCTTCAGCTCCAATTCTTGCCAGTGCTCTGCTGCCAAGTCTGTAGTTTTGAAGGTCTTTATCTGCCAGGTACGGCACAATGCGCAGGTGAATCTCTTCCGGTAGGTACATTGCCGAGAAGAAATTTAGTACGTCTAATAATGGCACGCCAAGATGTATCTCAGTTGTCGAATAGTATAAGTTAGATCGTGTTATTGAAGGACAAGTAATGAGGAGAAACGGAGATGAGTATTGATCAAAACAGGGGAAGCCTTCTTATATCTCGCCGCTTAAGGTCTACGCAGGAATTCATTTCAACGTATACCTTTCTGGTGAATGCAACGGATGAGGTGAAGCTGGATGTGAACCCAAGGGGCATTCACAAGCAAAGTCGACTAAAGTCTGCACGTGAAGTGCCTAACAGAAAACATTCGCCAGCGGGCGTTGATTGGGGAAAGAGCATATGGAGATTACGTTGTTGCAAATACAACGCTCGAATACTATGCATCATATCTTATTATATGTAAATAATTCAAAACTATACCAGCATCAGCCTCTTTCCCAAACCCACGATGCATTTTGAAAACATATTCTATTTATTAACACCAATGCGTATTTAGTAGCAGGCGATTCAAGCCCATATCTTCATACAAAGAAGTTTGAGGACTCCGTCGTTTGAGCAGGGAATCAAACTAGCGGCTCCAGCTTGCTTGCCAACTCTGCCCCAATGCTCTTAGAGATCTGCTTCATCCATTAACCGAATCCATCTCACGAACCACTTGACGTTATCCAAATGCGCCCTCACTCCAATCCTCTCATCAACAGTATGGATGTTTCCCAGTCCTACTTGGTCTTTGTCCCACCCAGGTCCATACCGGAAAATATGTTCGCTGAGATCCCAGTAATACCTCGTGTCTGTATTTCCAGTCATAATCCCCGGGGCGACTAGCAGATCCGTGCCATAAAGAGCGCGCGTAGTGCCGGAAAGAACAGCAAAAGGTGTAGTTTTAGTGTTTCCAGAGGAGGATGAAAATTGGGTTGGTGTGATGGGCGCAGGTTCAAGGACGGTGTCACGGTGGAAGAGAGTAATGCTGTTTGGGGACTCGGTGCCATTGAATGGCGTCAAGGTTAAATTATGCTTTTCGGAGACTTTTGCGGCGATGGAAGTAATGTGCTTGAATATGACTGCGGAACTAGACCCAACATTTATGCGGTGGTTGACAGTGAGTTGTGTCCGTTCGGGGAGGGCGTTTGTCTTGACGCCGCCACTGATTAGATCGACCGCTACGGAAGTTGTGAAAAGGTACTTGATTTCGGGTCCTGCTTTGGCAGCTTCAATCGCAAGCTTGTCTTTGCAGGTGCGTTGATGTGAATCCCTTCTGTTCAACAACTTCTTTAAATCTCTTGGAAATTCTTGTGCATGTTCAGCACCACAGTACAAAAGTGCCAAATAAGGATTCTCATCATCCATCCAGGGTTCATATGGATTTGCTTCGATGAGCGTAATAAGCTCACTAGCTACGCCAATTCCATTGTGTAGTGGCGGAATACTCGAATGGCCTCCTGGCATTCTCACTACGATGTCGATATCAACATAACCCTTTTCGGCAACTCCAGGAAGTGCCCAATTTTGACCCCAAGCTTCGATGTTGGTGGCACCTTCATCGACAATGGCGACGATGGAATTGTGTCCATACTTGGAAAGAATGTGTGAAGACAAATGTTTAGCGCCTTCTTGCCCAGATATTTCTTCGTCAAAACCAAAGGACAAGATTAGAGTTCTCTGAGGTGTGAAGGATGCGCTGATAAGGGATTCGACTGCTGACAAGATGGCAATGAGCTGGTTCTTGCAGTCACTGCTCCCTCGGCCCCAGATGGACCTCCCGTCGAAGTGGCCTGAGAATGGTGGATGTTTCCATTGCTTCACTGTGCTTTCCGGTACCGGAACGACATCTTGATGCGCCATGAGAAGGTTAGGCTTGAGGGAAGGGTCCAGGCCAGGCCATGTGTACAGCAATCCATGCGTATTGATGTTTTCGAGCTGAAGAGTGGTATGAACAAGTGGAAATGTCTTGGCGAGATAGTCTTCGAATGAATACATTATGTCCCACCTCGGATCTTTCCCAACTTCACCCATATCGTCAAAACTTTGGGTTGGTATCTTGACTGCTCCAGAGAGCCGCTCAATTGAGGCATTTCGGAAAGCAGTTGAATCCAGGTACTCTTCCATATCGTCCAGATCCTTGGATGTCCGAATTGGAGTCAGCGGCTCGACTTGTGAACATTTGGGCTGAGATTGCCTGGTTCCTGGTGATGTTGAATATGGAGGCCATTGAGAGGTTGATACCGATATGAAGATGCGGAGCAGATACCACACGGCTAACACCAAAAAAACAATCCGGAGGAATAGACTTTGGGGTAATGATCCTTTCTGCTCATTTGAGCTAATGAGCATCCGCTCTCCCCAAGTTTTGGCCATTCTGAAGGGTTCGCAGGTGATTCATGAGAGATGAGGAGTGGGCTTGAGCGGAGATAAGTCGTGGACGCAAACACTAGACCGTTTTGGGAAGGTGGCATGCCACTCGCACAATCCTCAGAGTGACTGACATCATTTTACCACCATTTTTACGCATCTACTCATCCCATCTTGCATGCATATACTGGCTCAGCATGCAAGGTACATGCTCACACTGTAAGAAATAATTTAATGGGTCTATTGCTACTCTCATAACTGATGGTACAGAATAAAATGGAAATAAAGATAAAAATAAAAAAAGCAAGATAAGCGATTATCGTTGAGAAGATGCAAGAATTATTTGATGCATTGCGAGAAAAGATTGCGAACATTTAATATTTGGTAAACTAGACCTTCAACAATGGACAGGTCTAGAAAACAATGTCTCTTATCACACTTACTCGAGATCAATAGATTACAACACATATAACCCTCCTATACCCCAACTCAAGCCAAGTTTTATGTGCACTCTCAAGCCGACCTTCGCTACCGCCGGCAAGGCATGTACACTTAGACAAGTACCGGGAATGGGAACCGACGAGGTGGCTGGGAAACCGTGTAACAGCAAGCAAACCTACCGACTGGACCAAATTACATTACCAAGCTGAAAACGGTATGGAAGCATGTTAAACTAGATAAATTTTTTGGTAGAGATGCCAAGTTCGGCAAGTAATGTGTTTCTGGAATGCACGCTTCAGGCCGGTGGAAAAGGTTATAAAAATCGACGATCATGAATGTCAACTTTTCTCCAGCTATGGGAAGAGCTTTGAAACTGTATTCAGAGATCTTGAGATGATGGTTTCAATAATTATTGTTTTGGCTCTTACATCATGTATCTTCTCCTTACAAAATCCACCCTCACCCAACCAAACAAACGACACTATTTTATCTCCACCACCAGCAAATTGTAACATTGACGAACTCTACTGCTTCCATCAGATAATATTCGATCTAGGTACCACATATCTTGATAAATATATGATCGCTTATATCCAAACTGACAATATTTTACAGGAGTTGACCGTCAAACTCTGATTCACCAATACTGCGACCAAACTTGGCCGCAAGACTACGCTTCCTGCCATTGGTGCAAAGTGATTGGGCTACAAACATGCGGTATTGAGCGCTGGGCCAAGCGTTCGGTTTTTGAATGTGTGGGACCCCAAGAGTACAAGTGGAGTCATTGGTGTTTTGGAAGGGGCTGTTCGGCGGGCGTTTGTTGGGTGGGTGACGAGTTTGGGGAGGCAAGTACAGAAGATGAGAAGATCGGTTCTGTGACTAGTGACGTGGATGGTGGAGTAGGGATTCAAGGAGGATATAGGGGCGCGGATGGGGATGAGGAGTTTGGGGTTGTGTGATCTAATACTCCGTATAAGGCAGAGAAACAGGGAAAGTTCCCTGCGGAAGCTAATTTGCATGTATTAACAGGGTTTGAGTACTACCACAAAAGATAGCATAGCAAGAAATAGGATCTTGGATTCAGGACCTGTCGAAATCATCAATATACATCGCAGTGATGCAAGTCGTAAGGATACCTATCTTCGACGTTGAAAGGTTGAGGAGAGGCTTTGGGCGAGGTGAACGCTCATTCTTTCGTGGGCTTCGCGGGCTGAAAGATAAAGAAGAGCAGTAGAGAGCTGAACGATCTGGTGGTTGGACTGTCCTCTACTATTATGTCAGGTTTTTGCAAGTACCGAAAAGCAAGATAATTACGTACTGATACGATTCTCGTCACTGGAGGGTGGAGAAGAGGTAGTAAGTAGGCTTAACAGGCTAGGAATTAAAAAAAAAAAAGGCAGCATTGAAACCTTTTTCGCAAGACATTTGATTTCCAACAATGACCTACTCACAATTCCGCAGCTAAAATGGGTAGCGGGGTTTGAAAAGACGCATTCTCTACACAAGAGTCGGAGAGCATCCAACAGGAACCCGCAAAGAAGTACCAAGAATAAAACTTATTCAAATTATATTTGCATGCAGGCCATCCAACATTCAAGATCGTAAAAAAAGATTGCGCTGTGAAGTGCGATAGATTTGGTCCCCGTCAGCAATGGCCGCCATTGAATCCATCACACACACAATGCTAATACATCGGGCAACACGACCAGCTTTGTGTCGAAGCCCAAGGGCACGAGTTGCCGATTGCGTGAACAGCACAATACACGTGCCCCTAGTTATAAGCTACCTGGCCATAGAGTTGTGGGACTGTCAAAGTCTAGATACCACTAGCATTTGACGGCCCCAAAAATGGGAACATTCAACTGCGCAGACAGCTCCAAAGCTGACCATGGAATGCAAGACCTCACGCAGCAAGATGAAGCAACGCAAGGCATCCATGTGACTTCGAAAACCATTCCTAGTAGCCAAACCAACTCCCAAAGAGGTCACCGGCCTACAGCCTCTACACCTCTTGTCTCTAGGATGGTCCGCGTCCGTAACCCTATTGATTTCCCAGTTCACATGATGCAAGAGGTACAGAATGATCCAGACACTCAACTAGCCGTGGTAAACATGAAGGTGAGCATGATCGGTCAGCAAATCGTGCAAGTCTTCGCGGAAATCGAGGAAGGCTCCGCCACCAATGTAGTCATCAATGACCGACGTCTCATCACTGCCCTAGGCCTCATGAACGGCAACAATAATGTCATTTGCCCTCAAGCCCATATCTTCAGGATGGATGAAACATTTATCATCATCAATCACCAGCTTCGATTGTCTGTCAATAATTCGCACATTGTAGTAGGCGAGCTGGTACCAGCGCGGAATGCCTACCTGGACTGGCTCGCGCACCGCGTCGAGCGTTTTCCTACCGGGCCGCCTTTCGAAGCAGAAGCTGAGTTGATTGCGAGCAACACTAATCGTTCCTATGTGCATGTCTTGCAGGAGATTGGGCACTATTGGGAACTTGAGCAAGGGTGCGACTTTGCACACTACAGGGAGAACCGTTTGCTTTATTTGGGTGAGGATATGGCGTACCTAGATGCCATGGAGAAGCCTAGTGGGCTTTTTATGCCGCCCGATTGGGATGACTGGAAATATTTTCCGGAGTACTAGCCACTGAACACTTGGAAGATGTTTGTTTGTCGTAGAAAGATATAACAGTGTAGTCATTCCGAAAACGGATCCGATTGCATACCATATAGGTTCCTGAGAAAATGCTTCATTCTGTATCATTATGTGAGAGAAAATTTTGTCCCTGGGTCAACTCATTTCTTCTTGTGTAAGGGAGAGGTCTACCGATCGTGTGTGATTTACATGGTACTCCGGGCTCTAGGGTAGCTGCGGAATTCTATCGTCTTTTTGGTACCACCAGACATAACGGAGATAGGAGCTCCGTTGTGCGCCTTTGGGCGATTCGGTCTGAATGAGGTGGTATTGCATAATTGATTGTAGTGAGCCTAGAAAAATTTCATCGCCGCTACATATAGGATTCTATACCAACTTTCCTTTTGTCAAGAATTTTGAAAGCACTACTATCATCGATGAGACAGGATTCAATCGTGACAAGTGGGTGTATTTCTCATCCGAAACATAAAAAGTGATCAGATCCTCAGCCTTATCGGAGTCGGAGTCGGAGTCGGAGGAGTACGAGAGCTTCCGCGGAGGCTTCAAGGGTAGTCCTCAACTTCGTATTTGTCAGCGCTCAATCGATCAATCGGCCAATATGCCTCCACGGAGTCTCCACAAGAAGCTCAACTCGTCTCATTCCACAACCTGTGATTATGTAGTCACCCCAGTTTATCAGGTTATCTTGTTCCTTCTTTATTGAGCTCGGTCAACATCTATGGAAGGCACAACGCTTAAGACTACAGGTCCTAGTAGAAAGGTACAGATTGAGATTCCTAATTCGTCGCCAATGAGCTCTCAGCTAATGCTGCAGAAAAAGTCATGTGACTTGTGCTATCGGCGCAAGATGAAGTGTAATGGACAGAAGCCTCGCTGCTCGCATTGTATCACGTATGAGTCAGATTGTACCTACTTAGCACCTAGCCGCACGCCTGCACCTAAGAAACGACGGAGCGGAGCAATAAGTGAGGATGGCGTCAGTAATACAGAAGATCGCTTAGAGCGACTAGAATCTCTGGTACAACATGCCATTGAGCGTCTGGGTGTTGTTGAAAAGAAGAACGAAGTTGAATCTCTGGCCCAACACGAGGAGGCGGAAGCAATTACCACAGTGATGCCGTCAAAGATCACCATAAGCGAAGACAACACTAGTTCTCCCAACTCGATGGTTCTACCTCCTCTAGAGCAGGTCCTGCCTATCATACAATCCTTCCTCCAGGACTTCAACTCAGTGTTACCGCTGTTCCATGCCGATACTCTCTTGCGGCTGGTCCATAATTTTTATAATGCCGGACCCCAACACCGTGACCCAGTTGCATGGGGTGCCATAAATGTCGTGCTGGCTCTCGCACAACGACACAGTTTAGTGGCTCGTCATGACATCCCGTCTTCATCTACATGTCTAAGCCGGGCAGAGTCGGTGATATCGAAGGTCGTGCTAAGCGACGTCCAGCTTCTCAACATTCAGGTTTTGGTGGGCATGGTGATGCTGCTTCAGGCCTCGCAAGATGTTAAGCCTGCACTGCTTTTAATTGCCACAACAATACGCCTTGCACATTCGATTGGCCTGCATGATCGGGCTTACTCCGAACATCTGGGTTCTCTCCATGCGAGACAGCGAGCTCGCGTATTCTGGCTGGCATATATTCTTGACAAAGACCTCAGTATGCGCTCGAAACAGCCCTCTATCCACCTTGATGATGAAATCAATCTTGATTTACCTTCACCCACAATCCTACATTATAACGGAGATGAAAGTAGACTCAGCAACCCTGACGATGCTACGGGTATAATCACTACGGCTGACGGAGCTGTCAAGATGAATTACCTTACTGCACGCATCCAATTAGCTGCTGTTGAGGGTGGTGTATATGATTATGTATATTCAACACGCGCCCGAAAACACAGTCTAGAAGAGCGGTCCCACGCATTACAGAGCGTAGCTTTCGCACTTGACCAGTGGAAGGCCTCTATCCCACCTGAGTTTAACGCCTCAGCGGGCTCCAGAAGAGTAACTCCTAGTACGCTACGCTTTCTTGGAGTATTGCACTCCACGAGTCTAGCTTGCACAACTATTATCAATCAAGCCCATGCCTGGGACGTTGAGTGGATGGCCAGTATACACAGGTACGGTACACAAGGCATTGAACCACTGCTGCCACCTAAGTGGGAGGTGTTGGTAGGCGAGGCACGAGATCTGCTGGTCTTACTTGGGGCAATAGGGGAAGCAAATTGCTGGGACTTCTGGTGAGTGTCGGAAGCCGCTACATGATTTTTCTTTCGATAATGTCCGCCCACTCTCGCTTGTATGCTGTGCCCCAAATACTGTTTAGCAAAGCTGACCAGCAATGAATATCGTAATAGGACAACAGGGTGTTCTTACATGACAGCTATGGTGCTTTTAATAGCAAATAGCTTGCAGAGAACAAAACATGGTGACATGTCTTTGGATAGACATCTGGTGGAAATTGGTTTACGGACAATTGACAAATTTGCGAAGGAGACCGAGAACAAAATGTTGCGGTCCTTTCAGGCTACCTGTACTGAGCTGCATCAGCGCACTCAACAAAGATGTGCTGAAGCAGCCATAACGGCGAACGATTTATAGGTTTACAGCATGAAATTGAGAAATAGAATTGAGGGAAGCAGACATGTTGGTGATTCCTAAAATACACACACAGGTGCTGTATCTATGAGCTGGATTATTAGAATAAGGAAAAAATTCGGAATATGATGAGAGCTTTTATCACTAGGGCAAGTGTTCGTCCGCGTACTATCGCCGAGTATGTGCGTAGTGATCGAGTAAGCAAATTGCCGCGGAAGTTCTTTCGATGTCATCCATTCTGAAAGAGTTACCGATCCGGAGGACATTGTACAGTGCTCTGGAGGAAATCATTAGTAAGTAGCTCCACTATGGCAATGTGAGTACGCTTATCGTCTTCCGCGGAACCACCTTACAATGTAATTGTCAGGACGCGTGTCGAACAAGATTTGAAATGGCTTTTGTCATCGCAGACGCACTCGTGGTCACTGATACGATTATCTAGTTTCGAGCAGCGTTGCTGCATTTGTATTTAACAACCCAAACCGTCGCAATTTCAGATATTTTCTCGCCCTCAAAACGACAGAAACTACATTTTTATTCGGTCATACTATAAATATCACCTCTTTCTATTCATTACACTGTTCTTACGCAAAGATGGTTAGCTACGATGGGCCTTACCAGGGAAATGAGATGTTCAAGTCCTTCACTAGGACTTGGCACAAGCAATCTTACCCTGACATCTTTCCCTCCCGCCCCGAGCTCAGTGCTTCTGGAAAAGTCGTCTTCATTACGGGTGGCGGTAGCGGAATTGGTAAGGCCACAGCTATTGCTTTCGCGCAGGCCGGTGCCAAAGTCGTTGCCATCTTCGGGCGTCGCGTCGAGAAACTGCAGTCAGCTGCTGAGGAAATCAGCAAAGCCAATCCCGCAGGAACTACCACCGTTGTTATTGAAAGTGTTGATATCAGTCAGCGTCAAGCTGTCGAGGTAGCTTTCACTAACGCAATCAACAAAGCCGGAGGTGCCAAGGTTGATGTTTTTGTCAACAATGCCGGTTCTCTCAATCCACCAAATCCTCTCACTACATACGGCGAGAAGAAATTGCGCGAGAGTATTGAGGGAAACTTAATCGGCTCGTTCAATGTGGTACAGGCGATAACGCCCTTGCTGGCGCCGAAAGCAAAGATTTTGAACATCAGCTCGGGTATTGCGCATATCAACCCGCTTCCCGGATTCTGGGTTTATTCGTCGCTCAAACTAGCTATCATTAAGATGTTCGATTTCCTTCAGGTTGAGAGTCCGGACCTCAGTGTTTTCAACATCCAACCTGGGGTGGTCACAACTGAGCTCAACCAGGTTTCCGGGTTTCCGGGGCAAGACGACGGTAAGCAAATTTTCCCTTTAACTTCCAGATATGTTCCCATGTCATTTAAATACTTGGCTCTATTTGTCTATAAGTTTCCTTAACTGATGCATATATTAGTCATGCTCCCAGCTCACTTCAACGTTTGGATTGCTTCTCCGGAAGCCGAATTCCTCAAGGGGAAATTTGTCTGGGCCAATTGGGATGTGGCTGAGCTAAAAGCTCTCACTAAAGAGATCAAAGAATCAATGCTTTTGAGGATATGCTTGAACGGCGTCCCGATGTAGAGTTCGAGCCGGGAAGAAAGCCATTGGCTTGGAATAGGTGTAAAGGGGTTAATACTTAGGGCTCTTAACCTAAATCTTACTCGTACAGGATAGCCGCAATGTCACCCTTATAACACTTTATTTATCTGTTTCTCTATTGGCTTTCAATCTTTTCATGAATCGTACTCCAACCTTTGACATTCCTTTCCGTCTGCACATCTCCTTTCACCCGACCTTGTACTGTGTTTTCCTATTATCCGCTGAATGACAATTTCAAGCCATACTGATATGTTTCTATCCAGGGGAACATATCTTGCGCTCGCTTGTAACATTTCAAATGGGCTCATGCTTCGAGCAGAGCTTGCAATGTGCAGGCTGGCTTACCAGCTTGCTTTGTTTGATTGCTCGATTATATATTCAAGGGTGGAAGCACATATCCCCACGCCGTATGTTAAGCGACTCAGTGACTGATCTGTCTCTTACTGCCTAGACCATCATCATGACTATTATAACAACTTTTCGACCATATATATTAGCCTCCGTCTGTCCACGTAGCCATTTTATTTGGAACGTATTAAGTCTTCGTGGGATGTCGTGCCTGGTGTGCCATCAGAGAGCCCAGATACCGTATAGCATTTCAGACTTGTTTTTGTTCATTTTCAAGACGTCTTCTTGCTACGATATCACAGATTTTGGTAAAACCAATTCACCTTCTCGTTCAGCCATATCTCAGTACACATACTGTTCATTGTTCATTCACATCAGTAACCTGAATAATATTTCATATTCTCGAAGTTACTGTGTAAATTCTGATTGAACAATGCTCTGCTTTCTATATAAAGAATAGGAGTGCAAAACAGCTTCTCTTTAAAGTGTCTCTTATAATCCTACTCAACTCAGAAATTAAATCAACAACCCAATCCACTGAAAACATCTAGACCGTTATCAGTCCGATAAAATGCCTCTATCAGCCCAGGAACGAGTTGTAGCAAGGAGGACCCAGAAGAAAATGCTCACTGACCTAATGAAGAGCACTCTCCCTGCCAACGTGCAGGAACACCTCACGACAGTCATCACGATGCTACAATCCCAAGGCCCAAAGAGCCCTAAAGTTCGGCGCCTGAGGCGAGGAGAACTACGCCGGATTTTAAATAAGTATCCTCATTTAGTGCCGTTGTATCGTCGCTACGTAGCGCTTTGGAATCCGGAGCCTGGGAGGCATGATCGGTGGTATTTGCCCGTCTTCCAAGACATCAAGGCGGTAGAACTTAAAGATTGGAACCCAACAGTTGAAGGAGAAAATGTAGCACCACAACCCGCGGAGGGTGAGGTGGTAATCGATTTGACCGGAAGCTCCGAGGAAGAAGAGAGGGTGATCGATTTGACTGTGGATCCTAAGGAAAATGAACTGTATGAGGATGACGGCCACGTGGAAGTGATACCATTTTTCGATGACGAGGAGATGGGTCATGAGAATATGGGGTCACTTCACAAAGGCAAGGATATAGCGATTTTGGAGGCCCAACGAAAAATCATAGAGGAGAAGGGGGTAAATACGACCAATGACGTTCCTCCAGATGCTTTGAATCGAATAGAGCCTGATGATGGTATGATTGATTGGAACCAGACTGGGATGCTAATGGACGATGATCTTATCGAAGCACTCGAGGCAAATCGGGCTCTCAAGAGCCATTACCTCGAGTATCTCTCAACTCGCCCGATTCATCTCGTCCCGGTAAAAAACGCTCAGCCTACCGTGCCTTCCAATCGCCATGGATTCGTAGCGTGGCTATACCATCGACAGCAGCGCTTCCCGGACGCAGCTCCTTTGTTGAGTGAGTGCAAAATGCTAGCAATTCGCTTGGGAAGGCCAATGCATGAAGTACACGAGGAAATTATAAGGCGGTGGGCTATGGAGCGTGACGGAATATTTGGTCATATGGCCAGGCAAAATCGACTCCTGGATCTCGGAGAAGATCCTGATTTCAATTCCTAGAGTTTTAACTTAGAATGTCGTTCTTGAGAGTAGACTCCCTCCACTCTAGGCAGCTTTCGGCATCTTTTTTCTTACCTTTAGTTGGATTCCTTCGTTTCCGAATACTTTGAGACTTCATGTTACAGGACCTGCAAGCGGCCCATTCAAATATTGGTAGAAGTTGATCAATACGAGAACAAAACATTTCTTTAATCAATTGCTAAACTACTTTCAATTTTATATGGTCCTGATTTCTCTCAATACACTTTATCAGTGCGTCCTAAGCTCAATTTCTATCAACCAATCTTCCTTCTTCACCAGGGCCTTACACCAGTCTCTCCACCTTCTTCTCAAGCTACCTTTCCAATATGCTCATCTCTCTCTCCTTCTATACATTGTCTTACAATCTCTGCACCCTCAGCAGGATCTCTTCCGTAAATTGTAGATAAGTCTCCTGCAATGTCGGTAGCATATAGACTAGGATCAACTCCCCAGAATTTGACGTCCCTTATAAATCTTGCATATTCACTGCTGCTTTTGATGCCCGGTATGCCAAAATAGCGGTAGTCATCGGGTGATCGTTTGTCTCTGCTATCGATATTGACCCCATACTAGAAGGAAGCATCACCACTTTGGGGTTAGGTGATTTCGAAAGAACAGGTAAGGCCAATTAAGTCAACTCCACTACCCCATAGACATTAGTCTCAAAAACCACTCGCCAGTCGTTGCGGTGATTTATTACCTGCGGGGCCTGCCGCAGTTCCAGCATTGTTAATGAGGATATCGAGACGGCCGTAGTTGTTTGTGATTTTCTCAATAGCGGCAGCGATGCTTTCGGAATTTTTCGCATCCAGTTCAATCGTTAAAAATGTAGTATTCGGGTTCGTTTGTAAGGACTTTAATTCCTCCGCGGTCTTTTGGCTTTTTTCATAGCTTCATGAACCAATGAAGATTGTATATGGTGTCTTTGACTTTGCTGGAGTTGTAGCGGTGGATTTTCCAATACCTCTGTTTGCGCCTGGGTGATACTTAGCCGACGAAAAATATGAAGCATCAGGCAAAGATAGATTCTAACTGGTGATCAATATGATGAGAGTATCCTTAGAAGACATTTTGCAATTTATTTTCACAGATAGAGCTTGGTATTGGTATGTTGATACGGGGGCTGTACTTTGGTAGACATGATCGTAACACTTGGGGTACCAGCCTTCTACAGACAGAGCAAGCAACCTGGATACAAAGTCATGCTAGCCCTGGTGCATCGCTACAAGACACTATACAAAATGCAAAATGCCGAAATTGCTCACGACGAAAGCATGATTGCTTGCACCCCCATTTCAGTGTGATTGCTCTCCCCATGTCTGATTGGCCAGTGGTCGTATTTTACCCCAGCTCTCAAAGTGATGGCGTACGGCACGCAGATGGAGAGACAAAATCATTCTTAGCTTGCTGGTAGGCGGTAGGTTCAGAAAGGCGTATACGGGATTCGTGCCCGTTTTGTAGTCCTGTCCGCCCCAAACGCGATTTCGCAGCCAGGATTAGATATAAATACCATTCTTGCCATGTACATACAACCTCCGAATATTGAAGCAAATGAGGAAACTTTCTCTATTATATAACATTGATTGTATGTAAATACGAATTCCTAATTCTTTCTACGTATAAACTCTTAGTGCGAGAGTAAATATGGAAACTTTCTTTATTGGAGATCTTTCTTGAATATACAAGATTGTTAGATATGAGCGCATCTGCCTGATCCTACAATTACCAATTCTGTGACAAGCATGAAGAGATAGAGCGAGGCAAACTCGGTGGCTAGGTGTTATTCGATCCCACTGCCTTGCGCTAACGCCCATGAACCTCTTACGTCTATCATCTACGAAGAAGACTTCGCCCGATTAGTAACAACAATCGGTGAGGAAAATACCACTTAAACAGTCCGTGAAAACAATGCTGAAACAAAGAACCACCGCGAAAGCATGATAGAGCCCGTTATAAAAGCTGTCAGTCTGCAGAAAGGAACCACTAGTATTTTTCGCGATGTAAAGAAGCACGAAGCCCATCCACTACAAGCAGTGCGAAAAGACTTCAGCCCA
This sequence comes from Acrocalymma vagum, assembly GCA_028476805.1. NCBI lineage: Eukaryota > Fungi > Ascomycota > Dothideomycetes > Pleosporales > Acrocalymmaceae > Acrocalymma > Acrocalymma vagum. The sequence continues at coordinate 40,795 of JAQGEP010000054.1, forward strand.
TTGTTCTCTTCTCTCAGGTCACGAGATTGTTGCCGCCAGCGAAAGTCGAAAGGCTTTCACCAAATTTCTCGAAGCGCACTACAACCATCATCATAAAAATACTAGTTCTAAGATATGTCCAACCGGAAAGAGTAGTGAAGGACGTGCATCCTGGTTGATGTCTGCGACATACCATTGGTAATTATCGGAAGTTTATGGAAAAAGTCTTCGCAACCAAAGGAATAAAGTTTTTGTCAATTATCCACACCACTTACACCAACATAAAGCTTTCAGGACCTTGGAAGTCGTCGTTGTTTGAATAGGACTAAATTAGGTAATCTCATTCGCCTATCGTATTAGCACTGCAATACTTGTAAGAATTGGTTCTTAAATAACCATTCGTAATATTCAATTTCTAGAACAATGCCAAGTATCATTGTCTCATTAACGCTCTATCTAAATTTATTCCTTCACGCATTGAGACACAACCTTTCTAGTTACTCATATAGAACAGGTATCACCGAAAATTAGTTCTTTTAAGCAGCTTGGCAATATTCGTACAGACAATGTGCACCAAAAATATCTTTTCGAATTCAAGTCGGTTCATGTCGTCAAATAGGGTTGCCCAATATTTTCTGGGCCGCATCCCATTGAATGCAACCTTAACCGCATATTCAATCCGATGGATATTTCCCACACCTTGTGTAATTATACGGAGAGAAGTCTTGCAAGACGAGCGTCTGGTCGCAGATCTGTCCCTCTCTTTCGTTGCATTTCTTGATCTCTTTAGTTCGCAACTTCTGATGTCCTGGTGGGAACCGTGCATAATTGGAAGCCATTTAACTGTACCAAAGTTATCAGCCTTTTCATGAATACTCCTACTTTGAAAGGAAATAAAACGTTGCATTGGCTCTCAAAATTGTTTATGAGAATAACAAAGACATTGTAAGACAATGGAACCTTTTTTATTTCTCAACACCAACACAAAACGTATCTTGCAGTCTAAACAAAGAATGCCGTGTTCATTGTTCCAAACGAACAAAATTCTATAAATCGATGAGGTCTTCTATTTCTCCTCATCCATCAACATAGTATCTTCATTCCTAAGGACCATCGCCTTCGACTTCATAAATTGATATTAACAATAACTTAACACCTACCCAAAGTCACAGGTTCAATGGCAAAAACACGAAGCAAGAAGAACCCTGAAAAGAAGGACCCAGAAAAGAAAAACCCTGAAAAGACGAACCATGCAAAGAAACAGCCACTGTCCTGGATCAGGAACCGCCGTAATTGGCCTAAAAACCCAAAGGGCACACCAGGTTCCGAAAAGGGCCAACAAGATTATGAAAGATGGAGGAAAGGAACAGAAGAGTTTTTACGTCAATGGCTGAAAGAGGCTGAAAATGATGCCGGAGGCTATGACAACAGATGGGACAGCAATATGGACAGAACGTTTGCTGCAGCAGCATACGAGGATTTCCTCTACTATCAAAACGAGCCAAACCGCAAAGTTATCAAACTACCGGAAGAGCTTGTGAAGTTGCTTGCGGAGAAACCAATACCAGCATGGAGGCTTACTCCTGAATTCCCCCATTCTATGCAGAAATTTCGAGAAGACCTTCACGAGATATATTTACGCTGGATGGATAACATGATCGGTATATTCAACAGATTTAAAGTCAACATTCCGCAGCACGAGCTGCGGTCTAATCCGCCAGACAATGTCCATCGCTCTGCAAAATGGAGTGAGTTCTCGAAGGGACAAAGCGATATCCCTATCAGTGATTTGAGAGACACGGTTAGTGAGGAGCCACTGCGCGACGAGAAAGGAAATCTTATCATAAAAGCACCAGGCAAGAATGTAACCAGAGCAATCAAATACACAGGAGCCGCTAACAAGGACGCCAAAACTTGCTTTTTTGATGAGATAGACCTGGGACAGGACAATAGTGATCAAAACAAGGAAAACGGCAGAAGTAATGAGAACGTGAATAATAATGAAGCCGGTGCACACGGCGAAGATGGTGGAGACGGTGGAGACGGTGGAGACGGTGGAGACGGTGGAGATGGGGGAGATGGGGGAGATAAGGGAGACGAGGAAGCCGATAATGGACTTCCCAGCCCTTTTATTGACGGTGGAGAGGATGAGAACGATATTTTCAGGCAAACGTACCTGGTTTTGTCAGCATCCGACGATGGCGATATGTTCAGAGCTGAGTACAATAAGTTCTCGGGACAACCTCAACCACGACGATCTCCGCGCAATAATGCCCCTCCGATTGCAAATGACAGCCGTGGGGATCACCTAGGGCTTGGAATTGCTGGCATATTTCAAGCACGCAAATGTAGACAACAGCCTTTGAAGGAAAAGAACAACAACAAGCAGGAAAACCACAACAAGCAGGAAAACCACAACAAGAAGGAAAACAACAACAACGAGGAGGAAGACGACGTCAATGAAAAATGGGGAAAAGCGGAAGCTATTATGAACGAAATTATCAGCCCCATTACCAATATAGATGATGAAGTTCGAATACGGTATGACATCAAGCTTAAGCCTCCTTCGTGGCCAGTTGAATATCAGCGTCGAACGGAAATTATACCAGAATTCCAACCAATAAGAGGGATAACGAATGATAAGGAGGGCTATTTTGCTCATGAACACAGTGGGAGTATCCCCAAACTAGAAAGGCACCCGCAAACCAAGGAAAAACTGCGCTGGATCAAAATCGAGGGTCACAAATGGGTCCGGGAGGATGGTCAGATCTGGGAGCCGTGTCGCGTTGTTCGGAAATTTGCGTTTCACACCAACAAATACATCAAATCTTACTGGAACCCCCACTATGATACAGACCCCAACAACGATGAAGGCGAGGAGAACCAGAAAAAGTGGCACAATCAATGGTACCAACAGCTCGAGCGGCGACAGGATGACGATAGGGGCCTGCAGGTGGGCAGAGTAAAATATGCAAGTGATGAGAGTAGGTTGACGTTCGAACATATCAACAATTGGATTCACAAGAACGGCATTGACAGATGGCATTCGCGACAAGGTCATTTCGATAAAAAGGCACGCAACCCATTATTGGATGAGCTAAACAAACTCTTGGAGGAGAACGGGTCGGCCCTGAGAACAGACGAGTCTTTGAGATCCCAGATATTTGCAAAGGGCGAGAAAAAAGTCGATAAGAAACCATGGCCATCTTTATGGAAGGAAGCAGAAGCGATGAGACAACGGGTAGCAAAGGGAGAGAACGTACCGGATCAGGAAAGATACCCTGAACAAGCAATCAACGTTGAAAAGTATGTGGCCTTTGTTGTGGAACAAGAAACGAGAAAGGCGATTAATCAAACGACTCGGAAGCGCAAACGAGCAGCTGCAGATGTAGTTGGCGACGAGGTGAATGAGGAAGAGGTGTATGAGGAGAGGAATGAAGAGGAGAATGCTGAGCAGTCGAATGAGGAGGAAAATAATGAATATGACGACGAAGAAGGTGATGGCGAGGATGACAACAATGAAGGCCATGATGATGAAGAAGGCGATGACGACAATGACGACGACGCTCAACCTCCGCCTCCAAAGAAGCGCAAAACAACCAATAGCAACAAGAAAACTCAGCCTGCTTCAACCAATACTAAAAGCAATAAAGGAAGAGGACGAAACGCGTCCGCTCAAGAAGAACCAGAAACACGAGTGGCACGAGGCGGACCAAGAACACGAGCAGCAACCCGAGCAGCATCAAAAAAGAATACAAGAAGCCAGAAGAAGTAATCAACCACAGAGTATTTGCCATTTGGCATCCTTTTAGATAGTTACCGTAGTTACATCTTCTCGTTTGGTTTGTCGTTTGATTTTAAATTAGTCTTAGTCACACTCTGTCCCAGTATCGAATCGAATAGCTTTTTTTTTATTTGATTTTGATTTTAACCTCGGATATTTGAGACAATCTTAAATGTGGCTTGTCAATCCGGAAGCCTCGTATGGTATGGGCGGCATATACACGCGCAGCATGAAGCCCTATAATCCCCTTTGGAGCAAATCACGTCACATTTCAAACGTATTGTTACTCAATCTGATACATAAATTTCATCTCAAGACACACACAACTCCTTTGGTCAACTTTCACTCCAAACCTAATCAAATACCCCCACGTCAACCTCAACGAATCCTAACACAAACCATTCATTACAAAACACTCTCACATCCACAAATACTAAATACTGAAATACCCAAAACCTCTCCACAAAACACCCAGCAAGCTATTTCAAACGCCCAAACCCCACGCTATGCCACAAGAAGCCCTCGAAAGCAATACCAGAAAGAGAAATTCCTGATAACCCATTCAACAAATCAAGAGCACACTTAGTCTCTTCCAATTACATTAAAACCTCACGTCCAACACACCCAAAAAGTGGCTCATCACATCAGGACAATTATACCCCAGACCTAATGCTAAGTTAAAACCCAAACCCATCCAACAAACTATTAGCATCCGGCTCCACAAATTGTGTCGGTGGCGGCTTCTTCGGGCCACCAGATGGCTCTTTCTTGCTCTCTTCCTCATTCTCACTCTCACTGTCCTCCCCATCGCCCTCATCCTCATCACTCGACTCTCCCTCCTCACTATTCTCCTCCTCCAACACCCCTTTGTCCTCCAAGCCTAAACCACTCGCAACATGTTCCCGCGTCGGCAAATCCGCCACAACAAGCGAACTCCTCCGTCGTAATAACTTCCTAGGATCATAATCAAAGTCCGTAGCCGATCGATTCGGCCCATTAGCATGAAAGCTTTCCCTCGGCATGACAGGACTCAATGGCGGTCTACCCGGAATCATCTTCGTGACGGGCGGCGGCGCAAGGAACTCCCACGTCTTGACGAGATCAAGGGCCAGGACGTCACAACCCATGCGTTCGTACAATGTCGCGGTATGCAGAACAAAGTCCCATTCTTCACGCATGCCGACCATGGTGGCGCCGCGAAGCGTTTGGAGACTTTTTTCTCGGAGTTGTTTGTAGAGGACGACGAGGGCAGGGTCGTCGCTTAGGTAGCTTTTGGATTTAAAGTTTGGGGTTTCGGGCGGGTTGAGGAGTTTGGCTAGGGGGTTGACGAGGCTTCGGACGGCGTTGTCGCGGCGGCCGAGCATCCAGAATGCCCAGGTTGCGAGCCAGCGGTTGCCGTCTCGTGCGGCTTGGGGCAGAATTTTTTCTGAAAGAAATGAACGAAGGACTGGTGAGTCGTCGCCTCCGTAGACTCGGGCTACTGCTATGGCGAGTTGAGTGTCACCCAACTGATTCCACAGTACATTGACCGCATCATTCAGATGATCTGCTAGTAGAAAGAATGCAGCGGCATACTCAAACCTTCGCTTACCCATGAGGGCATACGCATTTTTAAGAGCAGCAGTCTTCCAGCGCTCTTCAGAGAAATTGTTGCTCAGAAGGCGGTGCGTCGCAGGTTGCTCTCTCGACCAAGTGGCCATACGCCACAGTCCAACCAGGACTGGCTTCTTCCGCAGTGCAAGGTAATACAGCGAGCAGTCGACTGGGTTCTTGTCTTCGGTTTTAGTGTATTCGTTCCGTGCGATGACCTCAAATTGAGCGCGCTAGGATCATGTCAGAGGGCATTCTTGAATAAGAGGAATGGCATGAACAATAGAACAATCAGTCAACTTACTAAAGCATTAATATCCGTCATCCACATAAACAACCCGCACTCTTTAGCATGCTGCCAAAGCATCTTTCCATTAAAATGCCTCCCCACTAAATCAACAAGAATATCCTGGCTCTCAGAGTGAAAAGCCCATGTAATCTCCCGCCAGGATATGGGACCCTTTTGTGCCTCGCTGAGGACATGCTGACGGAAGAATAATAGAAAGCGCCCGGCATTGTCATCTGTTGAGCGGCGATGCTTTTCTACCATACCAACACATTCAATGATGTCAGCGAGATGAAACTGTTCTCGGCTTGAAAGAAGAGGTATCTGTTTTGTAGTGAGGAGTTCGTTGAGATTCGCGGCTACTTCTTCAGTGACTGTCTGTGGCTCGGTATCGTCTGAGAAATCGACATAGGAAGAATGCATTTCCCTCCGTGATGCTGTCATCTGAGTCTGTCCAAGCAATTAGCATACGAATGTGACATGAAAACAATTGTCTCCTACCTCAGCCTCAGAAAAGTCATCCGCCGTGAACCCCAGCGAGCTCTCCAGCTCCTCACCTTCTATCCAAAACTTCAACTTCTGATGCAACCGAATCAGTATTCGCTGCACAAGTAACAGCTTGCCCGCCAAAACACACTGTGACAGCAATTGTGGATGATACACCGGCAGCGGACCATTCAGACGGCTAACAGCGGTGAAGATATCAATCGAAGCCGTTTTCCGTGAGATCATCCGCAAACTAGGAAACAAGCCTTCGGAAATCTCGACATTCTCATCTTGAATGAAAAGCTGATTTCCTGAGCCAATAACAAGGTTTCCGCTTCCCAGCCAGACTGAATCGCCGATTGGATGCGGCGTTATGTCTCGAATGCGCACATCGCGGATTTGTACCCACGACGGCCCAGCATTCAAATAATCGTAACGCAACTGTGCGTATATGACTACACGATGCGGGAAGCCAACCGCGAGAATAGATTGATTGTCTGGTGTAGAAGACCAATCGAGATCTTGAATGATTCCGTTGCCCTCAAACTTTTCTTCATACTCGAGCTGAGCACTCCTGGTGTTCCAGATAGTTAATGTCGTTTTCTCCGCATCGACTAATGCGGCTTTCCTAATTGACGTTCCACTGGCGAGTGTGGGGTTTGGTATGCCAGTTTCGATGGTGGAAGTCAGAAGCCAATCTAATTTCTGCTCTTCCTCGTCAACTCTTGCGGTCCAAGACTTGATGACCCCGGATTTTGTGTAGGATATCGCGACATCGCGGGCGAAGGTATCTAGGAATCCCGAAATAGCTGGAGCAGAACCCGCGGGGTCCACTGGAAGCACAAAAGCGAGATCATCTCCTGTGCCAAGATCAAAGGTAGAGAACTGCTTCATCGATATTTCCGGATAGCCATTCGTATAGTCGTTAGTGTGTGCTCCAAGACTGGAAAGCTTGCGGCCAGTCACAGGATCATGATCAAGAACCGGAAGTGTGACCTCCCAGCATACGCCCTTGAATTCAGAGCTGATTGTTGCAATGTGCACTCGCCTACCGCCAATCTCAACTTCAGGGATGATAAGTAGGCAGAGCGGTTTACCCTGCACTTTGTACTTGCAACGAGCCACTTCTATTGCCTCAGGTCCTCGTGTATCCCACAATGCGATAGTTTCATGGTGAAGGAAGACAACAAAGTTGCCATCTTGCAGCAGCGTCGTTCGATGAATATGCTCGGTGACCTTGACTGTACTATGCCGGTGCAACGTGACACCGCGCTCCGTTTGTCGCTGAACCCACACCATACATTCATCTGTCACTGTTCTCGACACCAGGGCTCGGCCGCTGGCTGTGCGGTTGACTTTTTTGATGGCATGTGAGTGTCCAGTCCAGATCGCCTTTCTTTGTATGCGATCGGTGTTCGACGACGGATCAAAGAGATAATCGACCCTGGATTCCAACCATTCTATCCGCCCATCAAAGTGGTGTGACAATATCGTGAACGCGGAATCCGGTTTATCGCCGATGAATGAATAAAATTGCACATTGTCCAGCAGTCCGCTTGCATGTTTCGCAAAATGCAGATGTAGTCCGTCCACATGCGCGATATTGAAAACGTCTGTGATCTTCTTGATTTTGGCGCCAATGTTCTCAAAACCCCAGGCAGACATATTCCCTCGGTCATCAAGGACGACGCAAATTTCAGGGCTCCGGTTCGCAACTTCAATAAGATGATGTAGCGCAAGTCCATGGTCTTTCTCTTCGGCTGAAGCCATCTGCACAGCCTTTTCCGTCGCATGAGTGAAGTGCCTCCCATCAATGAAAAAAGCATATCTCTTTCGTGATTGCTCCTCCACCGGCACCGACCGCGGCTTGATCGACTCCAAAAGATCCACCTCAGCCCAAAGATGCAATCCATCGACACCATGATGCTCCCCGGGAACCCACACACGCACTGTATAATCCGCGCAAATCGTATACAGCACATTATCCGCCGTCTGATCCTTATGAAACGGCATCCGCCAATGCATACCCGTAATCGCCATCGGGTGGGGCAAATAATAATAATCGAAGCGCTGGTCCGCGGACCCAAACGCTAACCGTCGCCATATCTTCAACAATCTGTCATACGCGCCCGTTGAAGCAATCATCTCAGCATCTGGCGAGAACTGCGCAAACTTGACGCGGTTCGCAAGCTGCTTTGTCCATATCTGCTCCGTCCTGCCGTGTGTACTGAACAACGTGAGAGATGCGCTGCCAACGAGTAATTCATCTGCCATGCCCCATGACAATGTGGTTATCGAGTCGTCGGCGTCGGGGAGGGACATGCTACCCTGGAGCGACCACTGCGTCTGTCAGCGAGCCCCTTTACGCATCCAGCACCATATCACACCTTGAGAGCCCCTTCATCTTGTCCGTATGGTTGGTATATGTAAATGTGTTTCGTCGAGCAAGTCGCAATCTTGCCCGTTTCCTCGTCGAGCGCAACGGCCTCGAGCTCGGATTCCTCGTCAATGTACGTAGTTTGTAGAACATGGTTCGGGCGGTCGAGTATTATGAGCGCATTGCCGGAAATGTATGCCTATGAGTCTTCTAGTTAGCCTCCTGCTCTTGCGATTATACAGGAGTCGTATGTGTCGCACAATGATCTGCTCGCCCTTCCAGAGCCCATGGGTGACAGCTTGCAGCTTTGCCTGCGGCCGCCCGGGGAGAATGCCGCGCATCGAGTGTGGACGTTGTCACTGTTGCTACCTATTCCGCATCCTCTGATAAGGTAGAAGAGAGCAGCAACTCGATTCGCGCTGGTTGAGGAGACGTGAAAGCAAGTCTTTCGAATATGCGCGTTCGGAATCGGATGTCTGGGGTTCAATGAAGCTCACGCGCACGAGCCAGCTGTGTCGTCAGAGCACCCGTTCCGATACTCAAAGCCCACTTTAAGATGCAATGTGCAGAGAGAGAAAAAACCGATAAAAAGCGCTATGGAGATGGTGAGCTATATCACAAGAAGAAGGGCATTGTTTGCTGATGCTGAACCGAAAGAAGCAAAAACAAGCTTCTGTCCTACTGCAAGCCCTCTGCAATGTCTTATTCTTTCGGAACTCAAATGATCACGATACATCACATGACTATGGTATGAGTGTGAATCTCCAACATCGCGGATGGGGCTGGAGGATTTTCTTTTCGTGATACATGACTGTAGAATGAACCCCTTCTCGTTTTATAGTAGTCTTGCAAGAACAAAAATTGATAGCAAAGTTATCACCTTCAAGCGCCTCTATAATCACCTTCATCATGCTTTTCCACTCTCTGTAAATTCGAAAATTCCATGTCCCATTTCCCACATACCCATGGCCCTAATCCGACCCTGTCCAAACCATTTCTTTTATTTTCCCTCACAAACTCCATCACATCGTCCTCAAAACCTGCCCGCCAATCTCTCCCTGCTGACCAATACCTTTCCACTTAATCGTAACGTCAATTCCCCTAGCATCCTTCCTCGGCTTCGCATATTGAATCGTCCCCTCCAACACCGTCCCTTTGGAGAATTTCTGCGTCTCCGCAACGGTCTTGTCCAAAACCAATACCGCCTGATGCCAATGTGTCGGCTTTCCAGCTGGTCCAGTGGAGAAGCCGAGTCCGGGAATACCTTCCATTCCCCAGTCGTGTTCTGCTGCGGGGCTGGTGTCTTTTCCTGGCGGGATGAAGAGGGTGTCGAACCAGATGGCGAAGGCTTCGATGGCGTTGACGTCTCTTGTGATTTCTGTCTTGAAGGGGACGACGAAGTCGAGTTGCTCGATGGTTATTTTCGCAAGATCCAGGACATTGAATGTTGATGGAGAGCCACAAAGTGATTTCTCAGGGACATCGAAAACGCCAATTTCCTTTCCGGTCAAAGTGGCATTGGGAATCATTGGCGAGAAGTCAAAGCCATGAACCTCTTTCCAGAACATTTCGCCAGTGGTGTCTGCTATCCATTCCGGGTCCGCGATAGGAGCGAGTCGCAGTGTGGTATGGCTTGGAACCATTAAACCGCCCTCCTTCAGGTACATGTCTCGCGCGCGGAGAACAGAGTCCAGCATGCCTTCGAAGAGGAGACCATATCCCATCCATTCCGAAATAATAATATCCACCTTCTCCTTTCCAATCAGTCTCTGCGTGTTGAAATCCTCAGCGCGACCTTGAATAACCTGAATCCGATCCTGGTAGCCATTATGCGTGATAATTTCCTTCGCCCTCAACGCAATATCCGAATTATCGACCGCAAACACCTTCTTCGCCCCCGCCCTCGCGCAAAACAACGAGAGAATACCCGTTCCACAACCAACATCAAGGACGACCTTCCCAGCAAAAACACCACTATTCTTCTCAATAAAGTCTCGGTACCCTTGTGTGCGCACACGATCTTCAATCATCTCCCTGTGTATGCCCGCACCTTTGTACGATTCGAAATATGAGTCGTCTCGGGTATCTGCTTGGAGTTTTGCGACACCTTCTGGTATCTCTCTGTTCATGGCAGCTTCATATTCGTCGTAGTCAACGGCCTTGGAATCTGGCTCCGGCATAAGGTCTCCTAATTCGAATAGCAATGCATCCTCGGGGAGAGTTGGCTGGAGGTATTTGTCGTCGGCCAAGTCATCCAGCGCAATATTGATACTCTTCGGATCAGCATTCTTTTGATATTCCATCCGGAGGAAGTTTATCAGCTTTATGATTACAATTTCGTCGGCGTCTAGAAAGCACATGATTTAGCATCCCGAACCAGGAAAAGCGGGAAATGAGTGATGTAAACGAACCTGGACCAAGTGACTTTATAGTATTATCCAGGTCAAAGCCATGTTCTGATTTACAGTGTGTTGACATGTCTGCGACGCGACTCCATTGCTCTTCACAGAACAAACATTTGAAGCTTGTGGTATCTGGCTCGCTTGCGTCCTCGATGATGCTACCCACAGAACTGACACTGTCGGAGTCACTATCAGACATCTTGACAATTATCAACTCAGAGAGAACGTGGTTTGACGTAAAAGTTAAGATCTGAGTAGGGACTTCAATTGGCAGGAAAAGATGAATGCTGCGTTGAGTTTCCTGGGGTGGTAAAAAGGCCAAGCTTTGTGCCAGTTTTTTTGTGGGAAGCTGCGGGGTCGACACTACGCGCCTGCCGTACGCCGCCTCTCGTGTCGACGAAAAAAGCTATTACCAGTGAGCTTTTGTTGGCTTCTATGTCTTAGGATATAGTTCATCTTAGGAGCTTGTTAGACCATTTTAGTAGCTTCAACTACATGAGCATATTTTTCGATATATCATGTTATCTCGGTGGCGAGATGTGCAAAAATTCTTAGAATATAGGAAAATTATTTCGGTGTCACGATATCATGCATGAGATTCATCACGTAGCACCAGTGTACGAGTCATTTCAGTAGCAGTTTTTATTCCGCAATTAAGTACAAATCGAGGTCCTGAGCAGGCAATGTGGGACCCAAGAGGATACCGATTAACACATTCCTAAAGACCCATCCTGAGTAGTAGTAAAGAAAAGAAAAGACCAGCAGTATACAAATCGAGGCCGTGAGAAGGCAATGTGGGACCCAAAAGGATACCGATTAACACATTCCTACCAGCCCACACGCATCCATTGCATGTCGCATATCGCATAAACAAGAGTAAAGAAAAACCCGATATTTAGGGATTGCTGTTCCAAGGTATCAGCAGACCCGTCAGAGGGCAAATCAAAGTGTGCCTGCGAGCGCAGCGACCGTTTGGTTGGACTCTAGGCGGAAAGAAACTGGGTCATTGTCTGTAGCGACAGTAGCACCCGAAAGGAACGAGATGTGCTCAATGGGAGTGTCATCAACGTCTTGGATGTGGTCAGCGGAATTCTAAATAGAAGTCGATGGGCTAAGATGCTTACCAGGCTCCTGCTTGACAGCAGAGGGCGTGATTGGGGCAAATAGCTCTAGCTCATTACCCTCAGTCGGTTCGATCTTAATCTTGATCTGAGTCTCCGGATTAGATGCTTCCTGCTCGACTTCCTTGTCGGCTTCAATCTTGATCACTGAACTATCGTTAGTCATACGCGACAGAAGAGGCAAAAGGCTGGATTCCGTACCTGGAGTCTCCGGGACTTTAATGTCGGCCTCAGACTCATCATCAGACGCAATTGGTTCGACCTTAATGGCTGCAGCATCGTCAGTCATATCCATGTTAGAAGACAAGGCGCTAGAAGTAGTACCTGGTCCACCCTGTGTGTTTAGAGTCTCCGGAACTTCATTGTTGGCCTCTGCGGGCTCAACTTCTTCGGACTCGGACTCATACTCTCCATCAGGCTCGATGAACTCGATTGTGATGGCTGAATCTTGGTTAGTCATGTTTGGGTAAGGAGAATAGAGGTTACTAGGATCGTACCTTTCTCGCCATAAATCCCAACTGGAGTGCCTGGGGATTCAGGTTCAGGGGTGGGCTCAAGAAGCTCAATATACGGACCCTCAGACTGAGACTCGGATTCGGACTCATCGATGGGCTTGTCGTTGGCTTCGTCGTTGGACTTATCATTGTACTTATCATTGGACTTATCATTGGACTTATCATTGGACTTATCATTGGACTCATCATTGGACTCATCATTGGACTTCTTGTTGGACTTCTTGTTGGACTTCTTGTTGGACTTCTTGTTGGACTTCTTGTTGGATTTCTTGTTGGCCTCGTTGTTGGAATCGCCGTTGGTCTTATCATTGGAAGCATCGTCGTTGGAAGCATCATCGTTGGAAGCGTTATTAGATCCGTTGGCGGTAGGAAGGTTGGTCAAGAAGTCATCCCAGTCATCACGATGCTTCTTGTACATGGACTCGAAGGTGAGACCCTCCTCCATGCCATCCTTCATCTGACTGTAGCGCACAATCATAGAATCGGTGATCTGCGGGATGAAAACATCACCCGACTTGCCACGGATAACCTGCTCCAAGCGTTTCTTCAGGAAGGGTTGAATGCGATTATACTTGGATGCGAATGCGTTAGACGGACGAGCATCGCGAGGCGCCATGTTGTTTCCATTCTTGTCCTGAAGGACCTTGCCAATGAAGAACTGGTTGAACGCATCCAGGATCTCTCGAGAGCGTGGCAAAAGAATGCCATGCTTCCCAGCCTCGGCGATCAGAAGTAGGTAGAAGAGTTCGAGCCAAAGCTCCTCGGAGGCATGCCACATGGTGACCACCTTGGACTTCATACCGGCACGACCGTAGATCTGATTGCGCCATGCATTGACCTTCGCAATATCTGCGGAAGAGTCCCAATCAATCATGGAATGGACAAGCTTTCGGAAGTGCAACTCCTTCATGACGCCCGTCTTGCTGTCTGTGCAAATCATGCGAAGAAGAGACTCGTCCTTCTGGCCGACGGTAGCCTTTTGTCGAACGTTTGTATTAGGAACAAGTGAAGATACAGACTTTGTAGATGTCACCGTAGGGGTGGATGAGGATGATGCAGTCTGTGGCTTGACTGGGGTGGATGCTGCTGAGGAAGTAGACGCGACAGTTGGAGGTGAAGCCACAGCTGAAGTAGCCTTACGCTTCTTGGAGTCACGGACGACTTCATTGTCAGAATCGACATTGTTGTGCTTGCGCTTGATAGCCTTCTTGACTTGAGAGACGGGCTTGGTCTTTGAAACTTTGGTGGCAGCAGAACGAGCCGACTTTGCTGTAGCAACCTTCCTAGGCGACGGAGCGGGAGAAGGAATGTCAGAGTCGACATCTGAAAGTGGCTCAGAGTCAGAGTCTTTGGACTGAGGTGAGACATTGGTGTCTGAGTCGACTTGGGTGCCAGAAGGGATCGCAGCATCATTTGATGGAGTAGTAGGTGCATCCTGTTGCTCAACGTCCTTCACTGAGGAAGCAGAAGTTGAGTCGGCAGATGGCTTAGAGCCAGAAGGCGCAGAGTCAAACTGAGTGGTGCCAGAGGCAGCGGTGCTAGAGGCCTTAGAGCCAGAAGCAGCCGAAGTGTTTTTGTTGGCGAAGTCAATAACACTGACGCCGTGTTGTTTGAGCTTCTTCGAGTCAGGTGGTGATGCCCCAGCATCAGCTCCAACGTCGTCTCGAGACAACTTACGCTTCACAGCCATGGCTGCGAGAGTGCGAAGGTGACGTGAGGTGACTTGAGTTGGCTTGAACACTAACCGAGAGCGAGCTGAGCAGTGGTGGGTTGGCAAAGATCGACAAAGATGGGGAGAGAAAGATTGGGAGGAAGGACTTTGTAGAAAGTAGGTGGGTGGTTGACAGTAGCTGTTCTCCAGGGACAAACAACTAGTGGTGGTGTCAGTTGAAGTGGTGGGGAGAAAAGAGTGGGAGGGAGGCGGGATCGCAGGTTTATATGCTCTCTGGAAGCGAGCACAGAGCTAGGCAGACGAGGCGGCGGGACAGGTGAGACGGCAAAAATCTTCTCTGTGGTGAAAGTTTGAGTGAGGGGTTGGCGGTGCCGTGGGATCTTTTCACTCTGAGTTTGCAATTTGCAGCGAGGGCTTTCACTGTCTGGTGGCTGGCTATTGGCCGAGCGGTACGCGTACAATGAGATAAACAATACATGTGTCGTCATAGGTAATTTCAATTGGTAGAGACAATAGGCTTCCAGGTGCCTTACAATGCAAGACCACAATAGAGGAGGCATGATAAAGACATTCACTCTCACATCTGGTTCACGTGATGGACGATCGCAGAATCGTATAGACCGTTAGGCTTCTGCAGCAGAGTGGATTTGTGTGCTGCAATAGAGAATAATGCCATAAATTGTTTAGATAATGAGATAATAGCAATTGATCAATATAAGTGTACATTGCCTACACACAGGACGCGCTGTCGTGCGTCGGCCTTTGGCACCTCCAACGTCGATGTCGCACAAAAAGAGCATCTCCAGAGCAGATTCTTGGACATGGTATGGTGGGGAAATAACAGCAACAATAAATTAATGATTGGCTATATCATTTTAAATCAATGCCCCTTTATTCAACTCGCGCTCTTCTTTTCTCCGTCTCAGTTCCAATTTGACCTCTCTCTCGGCCATGTACTCCATCCTCGCTTTACGGTGCTCTCTCTTCTTCTGCTCATGCTCGTACTTCAATGTGAGGTATTCTCTTTTGCTTTGCTTATCTGCTTTAATGTCCGCTTTAATCTTGGCATGTTCAGCGGATGTGATGCGCCAAGGTTTCGAGAGAACTTTCGATTTGAATTCAGCTGTCTCTGCCCACGCTTGAGCCTCCTCGTTGGTAGTTGAGACTATCCAAACTCTTTTTAGTTCAACTTTCTTCGCACCGCGGAATTCAGCTAGTGTCCCTTTTGCCTTGATGACAGTGCCGACACCCAGGCACCGGTGGTCCACCGTTACTTCAAATACACCAAACTCGCTGATTATGTTTACATTATCAATGGTGGTATTGGATAGGGTTTTTGAAGCATCGGAATCGTCTGGGGTGAGGCGGACGACTGTGACTTCAATAGTTGCGCCGCTGCCGTCGTCGAGTGTGAGAGCTGTGTACTTCACATTGATGTCCTCGATTGCTACAATTACGCCGACCAGACGCACAAAGCGGATAGGGTGATTGAGGTAAAAGTATATGTGCTGAGCTAGGTACAGGTTGTCAGTCAGAGCTTGCAGGAAGAGTGATTTGTAGTTGGGCAGGCAGGCTACCTTGAAAGTCGGGCTCGGAACGCAGAGCTTGGACGTCGGCAGCTGTCAATTTCACCCAGGCATTGTAGGTTGGCGATGCGCGGAAGCAGTATGCTGGGTAGAGTCGGTACTTGGGCACGGGCTGAGACGTGGACATGTCATTGTCGAGTGGACGAAGACGCGGGGCGAGGGAGCGGGAAGGATGATGATGACACACGACGTACGGAGTAGTGGACGTGGACGTGGACGCGTCGGGGAGTCGGAGGGCAACACCACGACAAAGCGCGATCACGTGCCTTGCAGTCCTCCCGCATCTGGATACGTTCTAGAAAGGGACTAGCCCCAAGTAGCAATTTACAGCAAGGGCAGGCACGCCAGGCGGCCGGATGATCAGTGCACATGCAAGACAAACCAGCATCCTGCACACCATCAACTTTGGTTTCTTTTTGTAATGCCGCCCTTCCGAGTCCGCCGCTAGATGCTGGATGTACATAGTATGTATCATGGCTAGTTGCAGGCCACAATCAAGGTCCTTAGTCCTTTGTCGCAAGCAACCAGCCTGATCTTCGATTTGTGCCTTGCCAGCCGTGCCAGCAAAGGCCTCGATGAGGTTCGATGAGGAGTGCCGAGGACGAACAAACAAGGTTTTGCTGGCCGACAGAGCTCCATTCTACCTCAACACCGCCGTTTCGCGCTAGATTGCCGGTGAACAGCTGGTCAAAATGCAACAAGACGGGGCAAGCTCATATTCTTCTGTCTGGGTACACCCGGTACCCGTCTCGAGTTTGCTTGCTCTCACGCGCTTCCAGCGAAGCCCACCCCCACTATGCGTGTGCCATGATCTAGGAGGCTGACGACCAAGCTGCAGCTCACCCGGAGCTATCCAAGCTCCATCCAAGTCGAGCTTCCATGGAGCTCCGACAGTAGTCATAAGATGGTGTGCCAGCCTGCTGCCAGACCTTGGTGGGCTGTTCACCGATCTTTGTTCTTCACGGTGAGAGGAAGTGCGCCTTTGAGCCTTGTCGCCGTAGATGTGAACTGGTGAGCCTTTCTTGCCTGCCCTTCCTACCTTCCGCTTTGCGTCTACACTCCTCCTTCGCTTTTCCTCACATTTGCTCGCCTTGGTCAGTCTCGTTGGGCTCCTTCACAATGCGTGCGCGTGCGACATTATCGCTTCTTCTATTCCTCTTCGCCGTCTTCTGCGTGGCAGCTCCAGAAGCGGTGCCAGAGCCTGAGCCCCAAGATTGGACCCAAAACGCACCTTTTTCAGGCGCAATCTACATTGTGAACCCAAATGGTCAGGCCGTCACTGCCCAAGGAGACTATTGCCCCAGCTATGCTTCGGTCAGTTGCAGCAACATAAATCAGCCAAGTTGGTGAGTGCGCCTGTTCCAATTTTTGTAGTGCCTGATCATGCTAACATGCTACGTCCGTAGGTGCTGTCCCAACTCGTACACTTGCGCCTCACCCGCCAATTCCAACGGACTCATCGGCTGTTGCCCTGCTGGAAGCTCATGCGGCGGCGTCGTCAATGTTCAATCTGTGACTACGATTACTGTTCAGGCGCAGCAACAAACGGCAGTCGTGTATGCGCAACCCCCACAAACTACCGTCTATGTCGAACCCAGGCCTACGCAGGCGAACAGCGGCTTTTGCGCCACATTAACTATGGACGGACCTGGACTTCCAAGAGCAGAGGAGGGGTATTGTGGGACTATTCTGATTGTCAGTGCAGCGACACCAACTCTTGTAGCGAGAGGCGTGAAAATGGGAGTGATCCTCGCAGTCCTCCATTTGGCGATGGGACTCATGTTCGCATGAACACATAAGCAATTGCAATTCACCTATTCCATGGGAATCCACAGAGGCGTAAGTAGTTAACGATATGACGACTTTACGGATTCATGTATGTACGCTTTACAGGAATGTACACATTTAATTCACCAAACCATTCTTAATTCCCTTTCTTCGCATCCTCCTCTTCAGTCTTGGGCACATTAATCATCTTCGGAACCGTTACAGCATTCAAGTGCCGGAAAGCCTAGAAGCGCACGCGTTAGCCAGTCATACTTCGAACAACATCCACAACAACGACCACTACCATATATCTCCCAACCAGCACTAAAAAGAAGACGAGCCCGGAAAACCCACCCTCCAAACCTTTGTCTCCCACGTCCAACTCCACACCCAAAACAACCCATGAACCCAGACCTGAACCCACCACCCAGGCCACAAAACCGAAAAAGCACTCACATTACTTATCGGCCCATCCGGCAACTTGCCATCCCACCTATCCTCCACCTTCTCGATCTTGCCCTCACTATCAGTATGAATCGCCACAACACTCTGAATCGTCTGCTCCTTCCCAATCCCCTTAACCGTATACTTGCTCTTCAAATCCAACAACATCGGATTCCCTGCGTCGGTAACCTGAACGTGCAGACGTTCGATGGAACTAAAAGCCGCCTGCAGACCGTACCATTGCGCGGAGTAGCGCTCGCGGCCTGTAGCGATGGTCAAGGGGTCGGTGAACGTCGCGTCGTCGCGCCAGAGGGAGAGTTTCGCGAGGGAGGGTCGACCCGCGAAGAGGTCTAGGACGGAGCCGATTAGGGTGCGTTGTTGGTCTGTGAGTGTGATGGTGGGGGCGGTGGGGATGTCGGTGGTTTCAATGGTGAGGTTTGGGGTGCTGGTTTGCGGGATTCCTGAGTTTTTGTTAGGTTTGTGTGGTTTTGAAAGGGAGGAATATTTTTAAAGAAGATTTTGACGATAGATGGGTGGTGAGTATTTATTTATTTACCTGTGGACATTTTTCGTGTTGGGATCTTTGGTGTTTGTCTTGTCTGCGATGTAGATGGTCTGGTGAGTGCTTTAAAGTTCAAAGTGCGTCGGGTTAATAGTATCATTTGCGCACACAAATCTAGTTTCTCAACTCGATCAATGAAAGAAAGAAATTGTTAAATCCGTCTTTTTATCTCATGCTCAGTCTTACACGTTCTACGCGTCACACCTCGGTCACCTCCACCTCCCTCCCGTGCTCATGATCATGCAGTGGGCTGTCGAGAAAAAGTCATGACGACATTATTGCCAAGACATTTTTCTGCTTTCGTGGGGTTGGGCTAGATGGATTCGGGGAGAGCTAGAGCTGGGGGTAGCTGAGCTGAGCTGGGCTGCGATCGGAAAAATGCCGGAGCTGGAAGAAATCTATAGATGTGTCAATGGCGAAGTGGACGCCCTTCTATTATACATGGAATCGAGTTCCTGTGGGCATCTTTATTGTATTGCTCTCAGGTTTAATTATGTAGGAAATTTACTATTTCGGTCGTACTGTGTTACTCGAGTGGATATGCTTTCGCAAGCGAAACTGCACGATTCTTAGTCGTGAGATGCATGTTTAGCCAGCCTTAATATACACACAGCAAATGTAGTTATGAATCTGTGAATCGTAACAGACCGCATTTCATTTTATTCAGCTGGCAAAGCCACGAGAGAAGAAAAAAAGGAACTGTACGCAGGAGCGAACCCCAGCGTCCTTAGTCAGAGCTGAAGCCAAGCCGTCTATTTCCAGCTGTAGGGATTTCACGACCTGTGGCGCCGGAAACGGTAGGACTATTGACGGCCCAGCCAGCCTCCAATCACCGACCCAGCCAAGTAGGCTTACTCTGAATCGAGGCATTGGATGAAGAGTGACAAGACGGGGACAACATTATTGTCTCGCTGACATTGGCATTGCTGTTCTGCGCTTTATGCTTCTGCATTCAGCAGTTTTCTGTGTGAGCACTTGCAGGGATGCTGATTCAGAAGCGTGATAACGCTTTGGCGTGGGCCAGTGTGTTGGAGATTATCTATTGTGTGGACGAATTGTCATTGTGTTGGTGTTATGCGGTGTTGCGCTGCCGTGCTGAAGGAGTGGTTGCGGCGTGAGTTTGGGGCTTGATTTAGGGAGTTCTGGACGCATGTTGGAAAACAAAGATGCAAGCCGTCGCTTGAGACGTGCACTCAGCCATTCAGCTTTCGCTCTGTCCGAACACATAGCGTTGTCAGTGTGGGGACGGGGCGAGACTGAGTTGTTGGGGTGAATATCTCCTGTCGTATATCTGCACAACGGCCACCATTATGCATTCTTTGTTTCGCCACGCCGCATCAGCTCGCTATCCATAACGCTCTCAGAACTCCCCCCTCCCTCCCCAATCCCATACATGACCGCCACCGACATTGTTGCAGCCCGCCGTCCAGATCGGCGTTCGAAAACTATGGGGAACAGACACCGTCGCCTGGCGTCCCTACTCATCTCCCTCATTGCCACCAGCCCCATGGCCATGGAACTTGAAGCCACGAACGAAGATACAATTGAGGAAGCCAAGAAGTCGGCCAACCAGGCCCCCAAGAGAAATAAAGAGAAGCAGTATAAACGAACAGCACCTCGCACGAAGCCGTCTGAGATCAGAAAGATCCGATGGAAACGCTTTATGAAGATTGGCGCAGGGTCTTCGAAATCACAGGAGGAAAAGGCGCGGAAGAAAGGAAAAGGAAAGGCCAAGTGGATACCGATGAAGGACATGTCGAGCAAGGACTCATAGAGCAAAGCGCAGAGCGACACAGCTCCCACGATCTCTTCGTGGGCTCCCCTTCCCCAGAAGCCAGACATGAAAATTACGGACGACCCCCAAGTATTTCTTCGATTTCTGATCCACTGAAAGAATCATGCCCACGCGAGCTGGCCGATGGAAGACATTGGTGACACGAGGCTTAAAAAACGTTCTAAAATGTGGGAAGTTGTACCGCCATTCGAGTAAATTTCCTTTCACAATGCGGCACAGACTGGTATCTGTTGCCTCTCTAATTCCTCGACCTTTGGTTTCCGATTACATACAATTTCCTTACTTCTGAAATAATCAGTTTGCCATTTGGTAATCTAGGTCTCTTCTGTGTATATACATTAGCATTGTTCTATTTGGGCATTTCGCAATTTCAAGCATGCTTATTTTTCGTGCCCAGCAGTCGCGACCTGCAAAATCATGTCCTCTAATCCGGGCACATGAATGCATTCAATTCCGTGCTCTTCGAGCTTTGACCTTCCCTGGTTCTCTCCGACGAATTTCTCCGGCTCTTTGACACCCAGGTACACCTTTTTGATCACAGGTTTGCCATCGACAGTTTTCGTCCTGAGGATCCTGTCTACGCAAGGTAGATTTCCGCTTAGCCTGAGATTGCAGGGCTCCATAGTCGTGTAAATAACGGTGTTTGGTGGTAATGCTTCGCCTACCCGTTCTTCGGATAAGTCATGTGCTTGGGCAAATTTCATGAGACAGCATTGCTCAGCATGGGTATTTCCTTCAAGCTCCAATGTATAACCCCGAGAAAGTATAGATCCAGTGTCCTGATCCACTAGAACAGCGCCAACACGGAAGTTGGATGGCTTCGGCGGAGACTCCTGTGCTTGGTCCAGCGCGAGACGCATGTACGTCATATGATCATTGGGGTCCGGTGGCGTGGGGTAATCCTGCGATTCCTTGGTGAAAGTCTGGAGACACATATTTATGGTGAGAGAAGTTTGAATGAGAGACATGAGAGACATGAGAGACAGAAACAAAGAGGTGCCAAATGTGGCGGTGGCTGGTGGGGCATGGTCATAGCTCCAGTTAGCTCCGGCTAAACTCCGAACTACAAGAACTCAACGCGACGCGTTCGCTCTCACCTCTCTCACCGCCGACACCCAGCCCACTTCGATACGCATAGTCCTCGTTGATCAACAGCAATTCGAAAACCATGGCGCCGCGAGGTAAAAAGAACGCAAGAGAACCAGAAAGAAACCCGGTGGACGACGAGATCATGCATAGCGATGAGGAAGAAGACATCCAAGAAGATGACGGCCCGCCCAGTATTGATCCATACGAAGTGCTAGGTCTTGAACAAGAGGCCACGGCAGATGACGTGAAAAGGGCCTATCGAAGACTTGCTTTGAAGCATCACCCTGGTACGCGCCCTCTCTTGTTTCAACTCGAATCAGCTACTAATTATACCTAGACAAGGCTTCCGAGGACGAGAAAGATGCCGCCAATAAAAAATTTCAGGAGGTCGCATTTGCCTACGCTGTACTTTCCGATGACCGCCGCCGTAAACGCTACGACCTTACAGGCAGTACTGCTGAGACATTGGAAGAAGACGACGAGTTCGATTGGCTGAAATTCTATCGCCAACAGTTCGAGGACATAGTCAATGACGAGGCAATCGAAAGAATCTCGAAAGAATACAAAGGCAGCGCCGATGAGCGCAAGGACTTGATCGATGCCTATCAGGCCTACAAAGGAAAATTGGATGCTGTGTATGAGGCCGTCATGCTGTCAGATATTCTTGTCGATGACGACCGATTCCGGCAGATCATCGACGAAGAAATTTCAAAGCGCACCGTTGAGTCATATCCTGCTTATGAACGAGAAAATGACGAAACGCGCAAGAAAGCTAAGAATGCAGAGAAGAAGAGGCGCGAGGATTTTGACAAGAAACATGGCAAGAAGGAGGAAACTGTCAAGTCTTTCGGCAAGGGTAAAGCTAAGAAGAAGGATGCTGGGAGCATGGCAGATCTCGCAGCTTTGATCCAGCAACGACAAAAGTCACGCGCAGGCAATTTCTTCGATCACTTGGAGGCCAAGTACGCGCCAAAGTCTCGAGGTGCCAAGCGCGCCACTCCCATGGAGGAGCCCCCAGAGGAAGCATTTCAAGCTACTGCGGAGCGTTCTAAGAGGCGAAAGCAGAGTACCCGAGCGAAAAAGGTTCAGGACGACGCGGATGAGGAGATGGAGCTTGGGGAGGAAGACATCGGTGCATCTGAGGAAGAAGAAGAAGAGGAGATGCCTCGAAAGTCGAGGAAGCCTAAAACCGCGAAGAAGGGTCGTGGACGGGCTAGTGCTAAGGCGTAATGATGCAATTAAAGCCCTCTGGATTTGGACATTCGGGGATTAAATAACTGGCGTTTATGGCAGGATACTTGGAGGCATACATGAATTGCACGGTGTCTGGTGGATTGAATGGAATTTGGCAGGCGCTGGATACATAAATCTCTAGCTTAAGGGCTACCTCGATTCGTAACCATTCTCGAATTGATACCACATTTTGATTCTTCCTCATCTAAGCGTTCCTCACTGTTTAAGTTCTCATTTGACCGCCTCGTTCCTACCGTTGGAGTGGATAGCTAACTCCCGAAGTCTTGACAGACGAGACCTCTTTCCTTTAGCGTCTGGCCCAACTATCTACCCTATTTTCTTTCCGCTTTCAACAAGCAGCTATTAAGCTATGATTTAGTTATTCTGCTCATAACACGAAGCACCCTACTGCGAATCTCCACATTTTTGTGGCGCGAGTGAAAGAGGCGGCGGCCTATACAATCCCAATGACTCTCATTCACCAGCTGATTATGTCAGCTTTTCTTTCATAGAAGTAGCAAACGGGCCCACACTTCTCTGTTCTTCTACGGGCGTCTCTGCTCGATCCTCTGCTGACTCTACCTGCACCTGCACCTCCACCTATACAGTTGGGCAATGCTCTGGATCTTCTAGGTCTCGAAAAGACAAAGACGCAGAGGTCATGGTGAGTCTCTACTTCTCCTTCATACATCATCTCATTTAGTTTTAACAAGCACTCAGTCTCCTGGCAAACAGGTTCCGCTGGACGCTGCTCTTGCAGCGGCTGTGGCAAGCCAACCAAGCCCGCAAATGTCTGACGTAAAGCGCGAGGAGTCCTCCGAGGTATGTGTACTTCAATGTTGTCAGTTAGATTATTCTAGTCGGGTTCACTAGGATCTTGCATTCAAAAGCGACGTCGGCGTATCAAGACGTCCAAGTCGTGCGTGCCAATAGAAAGTCAGTAGCCCGAATGTGTGAGCACCATGCTCAAACGGTTACAAGTTCTGGATCTCCAACAGGTTGTTCTTCAGTTGAAAACAACCGCGCCCCCGGAAATCTATATGTTGGATTAGTACTCAAGCATATATCCCATGGGATTTGCTCTGGGATTTGTGTTTTGGGACAATGAATGGATGTTCTCGAAGCACGACTAATTCATTATTCAGGTCCTCAAAGAATCAGATGCCGCTCATCATCTAGCTTCCTCTGGACTGTCGGTACAACCCCATTACAAAAGGCAAAAGTGGGAATTGCCGACCCCGAAAATGGTGCGTTGAATCAAATAGTTATAAATACATATGTCTGCTCAGAATATTGATCCAAGCACAGGAATCCCGGCAGTTCATACCACCGGCATTGCCAAATGGGTACTGCCCAGGATTCGTACAGGGACCGCCGACAGTATTCACGAATGGGCCTCCCCCGGGACGCGGACGAGCACATGGGCCGTCACCTCCAAGAGTCTATCCACCAGCCTTTTATCAAGCATATCTGCAAGATCATATCCAAGAACACCCACAGGTACATCCGCAGGCACACCAATGGGCACACCAGCCACATATGGCACATCCATTCGTGCCATTCCCGCCGGGCCCCCAGTTGCCTCAGTCGGCATACATGGCGCATCCACAAGCACATATGTCGGTGGGCATAGCATCTCAGCAGGGACATCCGCAAGCACACCAACCTGTACATATGACATCCCCACAATTGCATTTGCCAGCAAACCAACAGAATAGGCTGTCAGTGGAACAACCGGCGAACCAACCAGTGAACCAGCGAGCAGACCAGCCAAATGTTGAGCCAGTAGATGAGCGAGCGGGTCAGTCGGCAGATCATCCCGTGGACGAATTGGTATTCACAGCGCTGCAGTGGGACCAAGTTTCTCAATGCCCTTCGGCTGGGGCTGCAGATTGGAGGATTAAGATGGGCCTATACCTGGTCGGACAGTGTCTTAAGATGAATCCGAATATTATCCCTCCCCATCCTGTCACGATTACCTCAGACCATGCTACCAATCTTGCACATGCGATGTGGAGTTTCTGCTTCAAAAATCAGCCAATCCTTGACCAAATCAGTCAGCAAACGTCTCTATATTCGTACCTGAAACTGCGCGGACTGGCGAAGCTAGGACTGATGCCCAACTACTGGTACTTGCGGGATATGGCGACGTTCACTCTCAAGCGGATGGGAAGGGAATTGGATGATAGTGTAATGCAAAAGGAATGGAATGAGGCATGCAAGTGGTGCATCCGTTTTTGGGATCATCGCACCAAACCCAACGAAGTGCCTGTTGCAGAGAGCAGTCCTCCCACACCCGCCGAAAAGTCTGCTACCGAAGGAAGTCCCGCCTAGGAGGTTTTTAATAAGGTCACAGACTTGGTCAACGTACCTAAGGTGCCGAAATCACCATCACTGTTATAGAGATTGAATAGCCGGAAAAGGTCAACGATGAGGTGAATTAGGCTTTGTTAGATCAGGCTTTGGAAGCGGGAAGGTATAGGTAGTAATGGCCTTTCTTCACAGTACTATCATGATTTTTTTTTTTCCATACAGTATGGCGCCTCGACAATGGTCATTCTGTCGGTACTACAACGGCCACTAGTTGATTATGAATCGAGAACGAGGTGTAGATCAAGCCCATCCAGCATACATTCAAAGACGTATTAAAATGCAATTCTACAAATAAAATCACAAATGATATCTCAAACACGTGTAATATCTGCGGTGCACAACTGACCAACCGGAAAGCAAGTCCAACTTGAGATGCAGTACTTAAGTATAGACCTACCAAAACTTGGGCACCAACATAGGCGTATTCTCCTTCCACTCTTGATAGTCCTTTCTATACCCAAATTTCTTATCATACTTATTCTCACTCAACGGCACACCCGACACCTTCAGCAACAAAAAAGCGACAAACGCCGGACTAGCCGCACACATACCAGCGACGAGCAACTTCCCGGCAAGACCAGTCCCCGAAGCGGACAACCCCAGAGCCGTCTGCGCAGGCGCCCTAACAAGCAAGCCCGCCGCCGCAAACGCAATGCCACTCCACAGCGTAATCTCGCCAAAGTAATTCGGATGCCTAGACTTACTCCACAGCCCGCTCGTCAAGAATTCCTCCTCATGCTTCTTCTCCTTGCGCTCCCTACTCCACACACTCTTCTGTCTATCCGCCGCAACCTCGAAAAGAAAGCCAAAGACGAAGATGGCGAGGCCGAGGATATCGGTCCAGTATGGTGGGGTGGTGGGCAGCGTGAGTTTTGGCTTGAGGGTTGTGGTAGTTGTTAGGGCAGTGAATGCGGAGCGGGGCAAAGCGTTAAGTAGGATCACCGGGAGAGAGCAGAGAGAGACCCAGGTTGCTTGGGCGAAGAAGGCGCCGAAGAATTTTGGTGCAGAGGTGCGGATGTTGTCGAAGCGGGAGTCGCGGCCGGAGTCGGAGGTTATGCGGGAGAGGAGATATGAGCCTACTTTTGGGGGGTTAGTATTGTGGAAGGTTTTTTATATGCGTTGGGATATTTCTGGGATTTGGGCGGGATGGAATTGGGTTGGACATGGGAGGATTGAAAGCAAGAAAGCAAACAGAAAACAAAACAAAGCAACAAAAAGACAATAACGTACGTCTAGCACTCCATATCCCCACCGCAGCCGTAAGCACCAACTGTCTCCACGCCCACAAACCCCCCGCACCAGATATTCCTAGATACTCAGCTAAACCTACATGCGCGGGGACCACGCCCGCAGCCCTAGCTCTCAAAAAAGGCAGCGCGAGGCTGAACGCCGTGCAGGAGAGGTAGGTGATGCTGCCGCTGAAGTCGTAGAAGCGCTCTGTTTGGGCGGCGATGGAGGGGATGGCAACGGCGGTTTGGATGCCATAGGCGAGAGCGACGGAGGGGATGAGGGTGCCGAGGAGGGGGGATTTGAAGGCGGTTAGGCGGAGGAGGTGGTGGAGGAGGGGAGGCATGGTGGTGGGTTTTACGTCGCTGGGTGAATGTTTTGGATTGAAGTTGGAGTCGGCCGTGTGTCGATTTGAGAGAAAGAAGGCGTCAATGATCCTGGTATGTTACCATACACCAATGTCTCGAACTTCGAAGCTTTCTATATCCAGGATATTAGTATCTGTAAATCAAATTCAGTCCAATGCATTAACAGAGACAAGACATAAACAAGTACAACCGCTTGCTTGTAGCTAGACCGGCCCCGCATCTTTAGCTATACTCACAAATTAAACCGTCAACAAAGACCCCACTAGATAGCTTCTTCCCTAGCATTCAATTCCTCACTCACTCACTCAGACATTCATAACCAAACCAAAAATATCAATTCTTAAGAACTATTGAACTATTGACTATTAAAGGACTCCAAAACTCGCAGGACTCCCCCTCCTCATAAACCCACCCGTCCTTAAACCGACCCATGTTCACCTCATGCAAACAAGCACACGCCCCCTCACCAAAACAAGTCTAGCCCCGGTAAACCCTACCCACTCGAGCATTCCCGATCGTCATCCCGCGTAGACCAGGTACACACCCTACCACCTACGCTTTAACGCTTACTATTTACACCTGGGTGTTTACTAGCGCATCTCTAGCGACGATCGGGGTTCGGAGTGCTGCGCGATTCTGCTTAGGTAGGCGAGGTCAAGCACGTCAAGACTTTTTCGTACTTTTTTATTGTTTTCCTGGTTTGCTTGCGTAGGGGTAAAATCATTTCATGGGATTTTAGGGTTCCAAAAAGACGAGAATACAAAATGAAATATCCCAAAATATATCATAATTGTAAATGTCCCCTTGCTGATATACCTATGCGACATGGCTCAATTCCTAAAGTAGACCCAATCCCTTCCCCTCTCGGGCAATCGCAGACTATGTCCCAAACACCACGCAAAATCTCGAAAATATGAACAGCATCAACAACTAAAAGGTTAACCAGCTCTCATCGTAAGCAACAACCTAGATTGATTGCAGAGAAATAAAAAAAAAAGAATCAATCATCCCACCTCCCCATCCAGATCAACACGACCATTCATAATAGCAGCCCTCTTTACCTCCTAAATGCAGCGGAAACTTCATTCGTGCCCCAGTCCATTTCCACTTCTCCAGTATATACATCTTGGTTGATCCTCACCGTGCGATCATACACCTCATTGTACTTCTTCTCGCACTCCTTGAGTACCTTAAACACAAGGTCGCGGCTGATGCTTGGGTCGTCTGCATCGCCAAAGTGCTTGTCTACACGCTTCTTAAGGGATTCTATGCCCTTGCGGATTTCCTTGGCATCGTGCGAGTTGACCAGCTTCTTGAAAACAGATCGGGAGTGAGATGAGCGTTGGGAGACTGACTGTGGGCTCGATCCCGGGGCAGAGAGAAATGTCTCAGTGGATTCAATGAATTCCTAGGTTGTCGTCAGTATGCAGATATTGAAGTATAAGTAAGGTGGCACTCACTAATAATTTACCCAATGGCCGCCGGATAACGGCGTCGACATAGAGATCCATGTGTTCCTTCATCTCATCCTGCGCCCTGGTTTTCCAGTCCAAAAGCACAGAGTCTGTGCGTCCGTCAACCTCCTCCATATAGTGGTTCATGTTCTCAATAAGCAGAATGTGATAATTGAGAGCCTCCTTGTCTTCAGGGTCCCCCTGTCCCTGTGTTGCCATGACAGCGGGTGATTCCTTAGCAATGACCTTCAAACTTTCGAACATCGCCTTGTTGATCTTTTGATAGGCATCGTCAACCATTCGCCTAATCTCAAGCTGTTCACCCACATCCGAAGCAGGCAGCATATTCTCAATTGCAATGGCGAAGTGAGGGAATGTCTTCATAAAGCCAATAACCCCCTTGCGCTTCTTGATCTTCACTTTGGTGTCTTCAATTGCTCGAATTTGTTCGTCGACAAAACGAGTGAATAGGCTCGTCAACCGCTCATGGATCTTCTGTAGGTTGCGTGTAAGGAAGTCTTGATTAGAGTCTTCAATATCCAGCAGCTTGCAGTCGACGGCACACAGAATACCAACACCTTGTCTGTTTGAAAGTTAGTATAGAGTTGATACACGTTGAGACATGTGAAATAACGTACAGAGGATCCGCATTCACTGCCCATTCGACAAGGTTCTGAATCTCAGTTGGCCAGAAAGAGAAGATGTCCTCCATAACCTCGGCCACGCGCTTTGCCATAGCCCTGTCGGCTTCAAAGTGCTTTCGGAGCCACAAATCGGGGCCACGACGATTTTCGGGAGCAGCCATCTTCACGGCCTCGGGGAAGTCAACCGTATCGGTGGAAGTCGCATGGAAAAATTCGGTCACGAAGTTCTGCTCAGTCAATAGGACAGGACCGATGTCGTCCAGAATTTTGGCAAATACGTCAAATGCATAGAGCTTTCCATCTTGAACCTTGTTGGCTTTGGCTTCCTTATCTCCAGAGGCGGATCGTAGGCCTCGAGCCAGGGTTTGGCTTCGTTTGACAGTTAGTTTCCGCGCAGCACCAGTGATGCTCTCGGGTTCCTTCTCTTGTGTGGTGAAAAGAAGATCCTGTTCCTCCCCAGTAGGGCGACGGGCAAATCGTTTCCATGCCATTATGTTATCCCGCACTTCAGTCTGGTAGAGTTGACCAGCTTGGGTTTGGTACATCCGGAGAAGTTCATCCCACGATTTGCGGTCAATCTCTTTGGCGAATAAGACAACCGGGCTAAGCATCCATAATGAACTACGGCCAATGTCATGAGCGTCAATGTTGTTCTTCGTAGATGGCATAGTTGTTTGGTCAACATTCTTGAGCGCGTCCTTGGTCTCCATGAAAGCGGCGCCAAAAGTGATCTCCATGTGCTTCTTCAATCGATCCAAAAACGAAGCACCTTCATTGAGATATCTTTCCTTCTTCTCCTGTAGAGCTTGCATAGTAGCAAGTTCACTGTTACCGAACCCAGTGCTTCCTGCAATCTTGTTGAGGTCTTCGACAGTGCTTGACCTACTGCCTGCAACGAATGCAGGATCGATAGTAACAAGAGCTTTGTACAGTAGCACTAAGGAGTTTTCGATTGCCAAGAGCCCATTGACTTTGCCGATTGGTGCGCGTCTCAATGGCTCTAATTGGTCGGGCGTAATTGAAATTGTATCCACAAGCTGTTGCAATTCATGTTGCAGCAGCCTTTGGTTGGCAGTCTGCACCTGGAGACCTTGACTCTGGGCTTCTATGAAGGCGATATCATCGTTGAGACTCTGTTTGGCCATTAGTTAATGTTGCAGAACTAAAAAAAAAATGCGGGAAACTTACGCTTAGCTCCACATTATACAATGTCAAAAGGCCCTCAAGTTCATCACACTCTGCAATTGCTCTGTCGAGCATTTTTTCAACAGCTTCGACGCGATCATCTTTCTGTTCAAGATGGTTGAGCCAGCTACCAGCCTCCACGCGTGCAATCTCACGCCGGATGTCGACCTCTAGAGTCTCAATGCTCTTGACAGATAGTTCACTGCTGCCCCATCCAAACTCAGACAAGAGCTTCTCAAACTCCAATCCCTGATCGTCGAGGGTCGCCGGGTCGATACCAAGTTTAGATATATTCATAATTTGCTGGTTCGACCGCCGCTTCTTACGCCGCACTTCGGCTTCGGCCTCTGCTTTGGCGGCGGGCCTCTCTGGGCTTGGGGAACGAGAGGTTAATCTTTCCTCTAGCGCCGGCGGAGCAGCAACAGCAGGGGTGGGTTCCAGAGGGCTAGACACAGTCACTGCAGGAACAGCGTCGGTGTCAATTGTAGGACGATCCCGTGACGATCGGTCGGGTGTAGGGAGAGGTTTCTGGTCGAGCTCAACCTTCTTTTCGACGTCTTCTTTTGGTGCTGGCCGTTGCGGAACGAAGACTCCACTGACGCCGTCCGGTTCGTCAGATGTCTTTGTTTCCTTTGCAAACAGCTTAGCAGCGGCGCCGCCAGCACGAGGTTTGAAGGCTCCAGCAGCGGTCGCTGCTTTTCGGAACGCATTTGCTGCCTCCGCGCGTCCCATATTTTTCTTGATCATGGGACCTAATCCTGGACGATGGGTGACTTCAGCCTCCTTTTCTTTCTCTTCTAATGGAGATACGGGAGAGTCAGTTGGTTTGACGTCATCTCCGGCTGGAGATACTGGCTCAGTGGCTGCCTTTTGGGCCGACGGCTGGGGAATTTGAGGCAATGGAGAGCTAGGAGGCTGCATGTTCTTGGTGATTAGCGGTGGAGTTTGTCTAGATTCCATATCATTTGCTCCTCGACTCGGCGGTGGCTGCTCATCAACCTGGGGAGCTTTGGACCGGTCTGGCAAGTCTTGAGGACGCCTCCTTGGCGGAATGGGCATTGGAGGTTGGGGCGATTGTGAAGGAGTGTAAAACTCATTGCGTACGTCACTCCCTTGACTACCTGCACTGCGCTGCGATGTTTGAGATGGTCGTGCTTCCATGAAAGGTCTTCTCCTCGTGGGCGGCTCCTCTGGGGGCATATCATCGTTGCGCGTAAAGTTGGAGCTTACATTACTTTGTGCAGTGCCTGGCCGTAAGCCTCGTGGTGAAGGTTCTCTTCTGGAAGAAAAGCCATTCGGCCTACGCTGCTCGGCTGGAGATATACCTAAGCCTGGTGCATCAAGCGCGGATTCTTCTTCTACAGACTTTTGCGATCTTTGTGACCTAGCATCATCGGCCTGTGATCGCCGCCCAGGGCTTGGGCTGGGAGCAATATTCGAAGCACTGATGGATTCGGGAGTCTTGGGTCGCAAATCGGCTCTAGACGACTTCGGAGTGAGTCGCTGGGTCGGTAATGGAGGTGACATTTGATCGACACTGGGCTTGCTACGTAGACTCATGTTTTCTTGACTGGGTCGCGGCCGCATGCCCAGTGGGGGCGGTCGTCCAGGTGGTGGACCTCCTGGTATAGGGGATTGAGCCGGTGAAGAGGATAAAACCGGACTAAAGGGTGGAGGAGCTCGAGATGCATCCCCTGTCCCGGGCCTTGCTCCCGGTGGTCGACGTGGGCCATCGCCCGGACGTCGAGCTTCAGCTGTCCCGGGATTTGGATTGAAGAACTTGTTCCTGCCTGGCTCTAGGCGATCCATCGGTGCCCTTGCGTCCTCGGGAGGGCTCATAGGGCCATCAGGTCGTCTCTTCATGAATGGCGGAGTGGGCTGCGATCCAGGTGGAGTAGGGCGCGGGGACATGCTGAGGTTGGGACTCGGACCAGGACTGGGCATGCCATCTCCTCCATTTTTGCCAGGCTGTGCGAATTGCGAGCGGGCTTCGGGCGTTGCTAGATGGGGTTGACCATTGGTCAAGCCATTCAATTCAGATATGCTAAATCCTGTCAGGGTCGGAAAATCACCCCTAGTGTACTTGTTGTAGATTTTGACCATGCTGCCAATGAAGAACTCCTTCTCTTTTGACGTGCCAGCTTCCCAATAGTACGGCTTCGATATTGTCACTGTGAAGCCCTTTTCCCCTGCCCACCTCTTTCGCTGAGCCTCCTCTTCATTGCTTGGATTCATGTGTACATAATTCTCAATCGCAGTGAGGTCCTCCATGGGCCAAGACTTTCCAATCGAAAAGCTACCATTTGCATTCTCACGGGCCTTGTGCAGTTTAACTCGTCCTGTGCTTCTGACTGAAATGATGATTACTCGAGCCTTTTTGTTGTTGGCGCCAGAGGTTGGAGGAGGTGGGGATTGGGGGTATGTCGAGTCCTCTTGCACTCGAATGTGGGTGATGTACGATTCCTGGACTGTTCAAAACTGTTAGCAAAAGCCAGCATATCAACGGGCATAGGGAATGGATGTTATGTTAATGCTCCAATGAGGACGGGGTAGACTTACGTTGCCCCGAGTCATCGAGTTTGGCAAAACAGCTCTCCGTAATTCGACGGCGCTCATCGTCGAACCGCTCTGCGCGAGACATGCCTGATGGCGCAGAACCAGAGCTGGCAGTGGATGGAGGACCACCGGGAGCTCCAGGTGGGCGGCGGCTCTCATTGCTGGGTCGGCGAGCGCCCCCCATGCCATTGGGGTAATTACGCGGTCTCCCGTCCATCGTTGCTGCCCAGCGAGCGATACGACGGGGGGCGGAGGTCAATCGAGTGGATTACGCTGTCCAAGGCTGCGGATTCGAAGTCGATTGCAATGGCGGCAGACGAGTTCCTCCAAGCTGTGGCCGTCCGGCAGGCGCGGAGTGTCCTGAAGATGTGGCCATCCAACACGAGGGGAAAGCTCGAGTCGCGCCTGGGCGGAACGAGAACGGGGGTGCACGGGGGCAGATGGGCGTAGACTCGACGATGCGAAGGGTTAGAGAGCGCACAAGCTGGTAGTGCACAGGCAATGTGCCAGGGATCGTAGCGGTTGTGCTGGTAAATGCAGCTCACGCAGGCGAGTGCAGACGTGCAGACCGGAGAGAGGAGGCGTTGTGTGTGAGGTGTGAGGGTGAGTATGAGACGAAGAGTAGTAGGGGTCCCCGATGTGGACTAGCGTCTCCGCCGCGAGGCTGATCCCTGGCAGTTGAGAAATATTTCCGCCGCCATAATTTTTTCTATCCTTCGGCGTCTGCCTGCGTTTGCTGTATCCTCACCACCCACACCCTCTCCAATCCCCAATTCCGCCGCTATGGCAAGCAGCAAGAAGGCCGTATCCAAGGGCGCCCACGAAAAGAAACAAAAGTCGCAGAAATCTGCATCCAGTGCCGCATCCGGTACCACTTCTACAAAAGCAGCCAAACAGGCCCCGCCGCCCGCACTCCTCCTTGACCTCGTCCAAACCTTTCTCAGCGAGCATGGCTACAACGATGTTGCAAGCAAACTGCAAGCTGAGGCTCAGACTTCTGGTTCTGCTGCCAATGGCATGCCTAGCTTGACCGAAATCTACGCTCAGTGGGAGAAGAGTGCTTCGCCCACCAGCGAACCCGAAGCCATGGATGTCGATAAGAAGAGTACGTCTAGCAGTGGCTCAGACGGCGGCTCAAGCTCCAGCAGCAGTAGCGACAGCAGTGATAGCAGCGACTCAGAGGCCGACAAGAAATCGAAGAAACTAAAAAAGACGGTCCCCAAGAAGAGAAAGGCTTCCTCGTCTTCATCTTCTTCGAGCTCCAGCTCCAGTTCTAGCTCGGACTCATCCAATTCAAGCTCTGACTCCTCCAGCTCAAGCTCCGACTCTGAGTCCGAAGCGGAAAAGAAGACCAAGAAAACTTTAAAGAAGGTGAAGAAAACCAAGAAGGCCAAATCAGTCTCATCATCTTCTTCGGATTCTTCTTCCGATAGCGACTCTTCAAGCAGCTCCGATAGCGATTCCGAGGTCGATCCCGCAGATATCGCGCTTCCAGCGTCCGACTCCTCAAGTGCTTCCAGTGATTCTTCTAGTGACTCCAGCAGCGACTCAGATTCCGATGACGAGCCCAAGAAGACCAAGAAGGTCACAAAGGCCGCCTCAGTATCCTCCTCGTCAGCGTCCAGCTCGTCCGACTCAGACAGCGACTCTAGCTCTTCTGAAAGCGAATCCGAAAGCGAATCCGAGGCCGAGACTAAAGTAAACGCAACCAAGACCAAGGCTTCTTCTCAGAGCGATTCTGGCTCCTCAGAAAGCTCCTCAGAAAGCTCCTCAGAAAGCGAAGATGAAGAGGAGGCTGCAGACTCTCATGAGGGCTCTTCCGCATCCACAGCAACCATTCAAGGCGCCTCGCCCGCCCCAGCTATAGGAAATAAGCGCAAATTCGATGGCTCGCCGTCCGCCGAGGCGCCACTGAAGAAGAAGAACCATGTCGAAAACAGATTCCAGCGCATAAAGAGCGACACCTTTGTCGATCCACGCTTTTCCAGTAACGCGTATATTTCTTACGATTACGCCGACCGGGCACATGCCGATTTGATCGTCACCAAGGGAAAAGGATTCACCAAGGAGAAGAATAAGAAGAAGCGGGGCTCCTACCGGGGCGGGATGATCGATACGTCCGGTGGAAAGGGCATCAAGTTCGAGGACTGAACGTGACTGCATCTCCATGATGACAGCGATAAACATGGCCATGATATCCCATAAAAAAAGGCGTCGAATGGACATATTTTATGCAGCATCTGGAAAACGACGTTAAATTGTCAGTTACGTACAGAGCGCGTGAGATTATAACAAACTAGATGACTCCACCAACGAATGCTTTTTCGAAGATGACGAATCCGTGAAAGGGCAGCGACGATTTATCTTCGGCCGGTAGAATTAAGATTTCTTTCATCCTGGTGTTAATTGGTATTACAAAAAGCTTCATACCCTTGATTGGAGGCTTTTCCCGGCCTGGCGTCTTAAGATGGCTTATAAGTAGACGGTAGTTTTTCATTTTCCCAAAAACGAGTATCTTGGTAATTCAGCCGGGAATTATGTGCGATCTGTGATGTTTGATGTGTGATAGGCGCTTTCCATAACTGGTTGGTGTTATATAGTATATATGTACACAATATGACATGTGATTCTTCTGTTTTTCTTCCCCTCTATACGAGTTTGTGGTCTAAGGTTATTGTGTTACTGAGGAGTCCTGTCACCATACATGCCTGTCTCGACTGTTTTTGTTTCTCTAAATAATCGACGCTCCTCATCCATCCTCGCCCTATCCCACATACAGATATATGTATACACTTCTAATACATGTAGACCGCCACAAATCCTCGATTGGCCCCTTGCAACATGAAATTCCCGCAGAAATCCACCCCAGGCATTCTTAGACCCTGGAACAGAGAAAATAAACATGAGGCCTCATCTATTGACTCTATCTACCTCGTTCAACCCAATGTCTACTTTCCCCCAAACTCAACCGGCAAATCCATTCCCACCTTCCTAGCAGTCAACCTCACCCTCTCCTCCTCACTCATGCCCATACCTGGATTATACCGCTCCACCAACGTCACATACAAGCGCTGTGCCTGTATATACTGGATAAACTGCTCAGCTTGCTGTTGCTGGCTTTGAGCACTTATGTTTGCGTTTTCGGTGGCTTGGAAGGCGCTGCGAATTCGTGCTTGTAATGGTGATGGCGAGGATAGCTTTTGGTGTGATGAACTGCGGTGAGCGGCGGGAGTGGTGCGCGAGGCGGGCGTTGGGGTGCTGGAGAGTGGTTGTGAGGGGAGTTCGCGGAGGAGACGCCGGTAGAGGGAGCGGGTTGTTTGGGACATTGTCGCGGTGGATAAGACTTTCGAAACCCTTGACGGATGTCGGTGCTGCTTCGAATAGAATTCAAGGTACGGAAGACGTATGAGGTGGATGCCGTAAAGTTTGTCGTTATTGGGAAGTTTTGAGGGCGGAGGTGTTGCGGCGAAAAGTTGCGGAGGAAGAAGCTTGGACCAGGTCTGAAGTTGAACGTCGTTGTGAATTTATGGCAGGGGACTTGTCTTTCTCATAGTTTAATTACGGTAGTCAGATGGCGTCGGTTTCTAGAAGAGCGTATTTTGTATCTCAAAGGTGTCTGTATAGTTTTTGTTCCCACGCGAAACCCACGCAAACGCGCCAATTCTCATCCTGTCAGACAAAATATCTGCGTGTCAGACCTGGGAGAGTGTCGGTACAACCAGTTGAAAGGAACCGGTCATGGAGAGGAGAAGAGGAAAGAAGCGCGCCAGGTGGTACCCATTTGGAAAGAGAAGGAAATGAAGACCCTCCGCATTCACTCTCAAGAAACACTCAAACTGCATCAACTCCACAACCACCCGCTCTCACTCGAACCCCGCGAACCAGAAACCAGACGAACCCCCGGCAGCAAAACCACCACGACGAGCTCATACCCTCTCCACCCTCCTCACCACAAAAGCGCAAACAAAACTCCCGACCCGTCCCCTCCCCCTCGACCGCCGTCGATGGCATAGCCTGGTACTGGGAAACACTCCCCCCAACCCCGAAACAAATCCAAGATGTCACCCAATACTTCCACCACGCCACCCAAAATGCCCGTTTTCTGACCAGCGTAGCAAATTTTCGCAATTTCCCTCATAGCGACGTACCAGAAATAGCGTTTCTCGGCCGCAGCAATGTCGGAAAAAGCAGTTTACTAAACGCATTGCTCAACCAAGATAAACAAAAATACAAGCGCAGCAAAGACATCGTTCTGGCTCGGACGAGTTCGAAACCAGGTTTTACAAAGACGATGAATCTCTATGGATTGGGACCAGGAAATGGTGTTATTATGGCTAACCCCAGCTCACGAAAAGACGGTTCCGAGGAGAAAAGAGGCAAGGAGGGGGCTCGAATCGTTGGTCACAAGGCCATAACAATCGTCGATACCCCCGGCTATGGCGAAGCCTCACTAGAGGAATGGGGCACAGAAGTCCTCAAATACATACAAAACCGCAAACAACTCCGCCGCGTCTTTGTCATTATTGACGCGGAGCACGGTCTTAAAGATAAAGACAGATCCATTCTAGCTATGCTACGACTTGCCGGTGTACAACATCAGGTTGTACTGTCAAAGGTGGATAGAGTGTGGGTTCCTGAGGGTAAGAAAGCCCAGCGATATGATGGGGTGAATTTCAAGACGAATGGATCCTTGGAGATACTACATGAAACTATGGCTGCTATAAGGCCGGAAATTCAGCCACCGTATGGTGGGGCGGCATTGGGCGAGATGCTGGCGTTTAGTTCGTACGTGGTGGTAAATAAGGAGAGGTTCGGGATTGGACATATAAGGTTTGCTGTGCTCAAAGCTGCCGGATATATGTGATCGGATTTGATTTGAATGAAGATAAGCTGACGGGGTTGGAATTACGTAGCGTGGCCATGTGAACAAACGGCGCTGGGAATTCTTTGTATATGTACTATGACTGTAAGATTTATCAGGGCCTTGGGGCTTTGGCTCAATTTCTAGGTTCAGGGAAGGTAACACATCAAGCACACTCTACATGCTGTACTCAAATCTGCCGGATTAATTTGAAGAAGTGTGCCTTCAAGGTTTAAAGCCCTCCAACGACCGTGTAAGATACTCGAGAGCTCCATCTAAGATCAGCTGCACAGGAAATAGTTTTGCGAAACTTCTGGACGTATAAATATTGATTAATTTTGATTATTTGCACTGCAATTCTTAGTTCTGTAGTGTACTAAGAAACAATTGATCGACTTCAACCCGCTGTCACCAATAGTATGATTATGGTTGTTCTTGAAACGTTTAAGATATCTCTTTTTTCTAATCAATATTGTGAAAATATATTTGCATATACTGAGTACTTTGGAGAACCTCATATTAGTTTCTATTTTGTTGACTACTCGCGTTATGGTATATTGTTCCTATGTGACGCTGCAGTAGTGTATGGTAGCAGCTCTTTTGATTGCGACAGACATTCCTTTCCGTGACTATGACAACTTCAAAAACTAAATTGAATCAATTCCAAGAAATAGAATGGACTAGCTCAAAAGTATCGCTGCTCTCATATCGCTAGCAAGGTCTTGGAAAAGGTGGATGAATGTATGCTTCACGTGACCCGTTGACTAAGCTTCACTTGGCATCTGTAACCCTGGCACTGCCATCATCACCGGGATCGAAAGGCAGCTGTTCACCAACACTCATCCCACCAACCACCACCCTATCGAACTGCAAGACAAGTAGGACAATCTAGACTACTTGTTTGAAGAGCTGCGCACCATGGCGCCCACAAAGGACACCATGTTCCGCTCGGCGGACATGTCCTTGACGCAGCTCTACATCGCCAACGAGATCGGGCGCGAGGTCGTTTCCGCTCTCGGAGAGCTTGGTGTGATGGATTTTAGAGATGTAAGTGAATGCTGGAAGTGTCCGAAGCTCATTGCGCAGCTTCGTAGATGGAGATTGATGGAAATGGGAGCTGACGAGTCGGTTTTGCTAGCTCAACGCCGAGACGACCGCCTTCCAACGTACCTTTACCCAGGAGATCCGACGATTGGACAATGTGGAGAGACAACTCAGTATGTCATACTGGAATGAAATCTAGGGAAACAGGGACTGACTGGTTCAAGGATACTTCCGCGCCCAGATGGACAAGGCGAGCATCCCTATGCGATCTATCTACGATTTCAACAATCCCTTCACGTCTCCTTCGGCGTCCGAGATTGATGAGCTTGCGGACAAGAGTCAAAGCTTGGAACAGAGGATTTCATCGCTCAACGAAAGCTATGAGACGTTAAAAAAGCGTGAGGTGGAGCTTACCGAGTGGCGCTGGGTTTTGAGGGAGGCTGGTGGTTTCTTCGACAGGGTAGGTTTTTGAGACTAGGAGACATGGTAATTGCGTTGGGCTAATGGTTGTTCAGGCTCGCGGCCAGACCGAGGAAATCCGCCATTCTCTCGATAATGACGATGCACCCCTCCTTCAAGATGTCGAGAACGAGGGCCAGGGTGAGACCGGCGGGGACCGCTCCTTCTCCGTCATGAACATTGGCTTCGTAGCTGGTGTCATTCCTCGAGAACGTATTGCTGCTTTCGAAAGGATTCTATGGAGAACGCTCCGTGGCAACTTGTACATGAACCAATCCGAGATCCCCGAGCCCATCATCAACCCTGAGAACAATGAGGAAACCAGCAAGAACGTTTTCATTATCTTCGCCCACGGAAAGGAGATCATCGCAAAGATTCGAAAGATCTCCGAGTCGCTCGGTGCTGATCTTTACAGCGTCGACGAGAACAGCGAGCTCCGCCGTGACCAGATTCGCGAGGTCAACACGCGCCTTAGTGACTTGGCGAGCGTATTGAGAAACACTAAGTCGACCTTGGATGCTGAGTTAACCGCGATTGGACGAAACCTAGCGGCCTGGATGGTCATTATCAAGAAGGAGAAGGCTACTTACGAGACCTTGAATAAGTTCTCATATGATCACCAGCGCAAGACCCTCATCGCCGAAGCTTGGGCACCCACCAACTACCTCGGACTTATCAAGTCCACACTGTCAGACGTCAACGACCGCGCCGGATTGTCAGTGCCAACCATTGTCAACCAGATCAAGACCACCAAGACCCCACCCACGTATTTCAAGACGAACCGATTCACGCTCGCTTTCCAGACGATCATCGATGCTTACGGAACGATCAAGTACCGCGAAGTCAATCCCGCGCTTCCCTCCATTGTCACATTCCCTTTCATGTTCGCTGTCATGTTTGGTGATGCTGGTCATGGTATCATTATTCTCTTGGCTTCCATTGCTATGATCTACTACGAACAGAGACTCCAGCGAAGCAAATTGGACGAACTTTTCTCCATGATGTTCTACGGTCGATACATTATCTTCATGATGGGTATTTTCTCCATCTACACCGGTATACTCTATTGCGACGCCTTCTCCAAGGAACTACCCTGGTTCAAGTCTATGTGGACTTGGGAAGACGATGGCAAGGGTGTCATCGGCCCCAATTCAAACCGTGTTGAAGGCTACACCTACCCCTTCGGTCTTGATTGGCGCTGGCATGACACCGATAACGACTTGCTGTTTTCCAATAGTTACAAGATGAAGCTCAGTATTCTGCTCGGCTGGTGCCATATGACGTTTTCGCTCATTTGGTCGCTCGTAAATGCCAGATACTTCAAAACGAAGATTGACATCTGGGGTAATTTTATCCCTGGTATGATCTTCTTCCAGTCAATCTTTGGATACCTCGCTTTCACCATTGTGTACAAGTGGACTGTCGACTGGAACGCTCGTGGACAAACACCCCCAAGTTTGTTGAACATGTTGATTTTCATGTTCTTGCAACCTGGCCATCTTGAGGAGCAGCTGTACCCGGGACAGGCCGGGGTTCAAGTCGTCTTGCTACTATTGGCGCTTGCTTGCGTGCCTATCATGCTTTTCCTTAAGCCTTTCTACCTTAGATGGGAGCACAACAAAGCACGCGCCCTGGGTTACCGTGGCATTGGAGAGAGCACCCGTGTTAGCGCACTGGACGACGACGATGACGATGATACCCGACCGCTGAACGGTGGACGAGAAAGCTTCGGAGATGACGATGATGGTATCGCAATGATCACGCAAGACATTGGCCACGGCGAGGACGACGAGGAATTTGAGTTTAGTGAGGTCATGATTCATCAGGTGATCCACACCATTGGTAAGTCCACTTTGTCGCTTATTGATTGGGGCCAAATACTAACTAATATATACAGAATTCTGCCTCAACTGCGTGTCACATACTGCATCCTACCTCCGTCTCTGGGCTTTGTCACTGGCACATCAGCGTTTGTCTATCGTGCTTTGGGAGATGACCATGCAGAAGGGATTGAGCATGACGGGCATCACTGGATCTATCGCCCTTGTTGTCATCTTCTACGGCTGGTTCATGCTTACTGTATTTGTGCTGTGTATCATGGAGGGTACGAGTGCCATGTTGCACTCGCTGCGTTTACACTGGGTTGAGGCCATGAGCAAACATTTCATCGGCGATGGTGTGCCGTTCCAGCCGTTCAGTTTCAAAGTGTTGTTGGAAGAGGAGCCAGTGGAGTGATAGTATAGTTCGCAGACTCTGTATTTCTGTGTTTTTTCCTTGAGTAGTTGGTTGTTTCTTCTGAGTGTAGGATTATGGCAGAGAATAGCTGGCACTGGGGTTGCAGTATGTACATAGATGGTTAAAATGTACTGTGTACCGCTTAATTTTTGTTTTTTTTGTATCATCGTGTATCATGGGCTTTTCGGCGATTCCGAAGCTATGGGAGTGAATTTACGACGAGCAGTTTTCGGAATCGTTTAAGATTTTGGAGTGTTTGGGTTTACGAGGGTCAGGGATTGAATGAGACGGTAAACAACAAGAGTCAGTGAGTTGTATGAATATAGGTATCTAGACGAGGCTAGATAGTTGCGGGTCGGATGGTCGAACCGGAACCGTGGCGGGAGGGAGGGACGCTTTTGGTCGGCGCCTGGGTGTGTACTTACGTGTGGGAGTGTGGGCTTGCCGCAGGAACGGGATCCGATAGGGCTGCATTGCGTGCATGGGGGCTGTAAGTACTAGCGGCAGGGGAAACGAAAAGGACGGCGATGGATGGGGTGCGTGTGGTGTGCGGTGAGTGAGGCATTATTTTGTGGCAAGGTGCGCTGGGGGGTCATGTAGCATATTAGGTTCGCGGGAACTTTCATTCAGGGTCTCTTGTCTGTCTCTGGTGTTGGGTTGTCATGTTTGGTTGGGTGGGTGATTGATGTTGATACAAGGTGATGGATGGATGGGAGCCACGGGATGGCGTTTGCGGAACGTGTGTCAGTGTCAGTGTCGAGGGTCGAGTGTCTTGTTGGGAAAACTGCTAGTGAGCGACTTTTCGATGTGCGTTTCGGCCGGGAAGGTCGTAGGTGTTGCTGTTTTTGGGGGGAAGCTGGACATGGACATGGACATGGCCATGACTGACGGGTCTTACGGGATTGATTGTATAGGCGTTTACCGGTCGGTCGGTCGGTCGGTCGGTGAGAGCGAAGGGGTTGTGGTTGTGGTTTTGTTTTTATTTTCGGGGTGGTGTAGGTGATGGAAAGGGAAATGGTAAGTATCATTGGTGCTATGTAGGGTATTTTGTTACTGCCTTTGGAATCGAGTGGAGTCGAGGCTAAGCCAACCCGCATACAGAGTGCAGATAGGCGCGGTACACAACAGCTAGGCTCCCCGCTCCTCTGGGGCGCATATTCGGATGTCCTCGCAGACTTGCGGTGACGATGAGCTGCCAATCAATCAAGGGACTGCAACCATCATGTAAGTAAGTACATGTAAGTATGTATGTATCACTCAAGGCATCTTCGCATTCTGTCTGGATTCCCATTTCATTTCCCCAATCCAATTCGAGCTCGAGCTCCCGGCCTTGTCGTACGCGTTTCGGAAAGCCCAACGACAACACCCGGGACGCCCACCCGGGAATCAACAGAGAACTACCAGGTACCTAAAATACCTCTCGCTCTGGTCTTTGCGTTGCTTGTCCCTGACTTGAATGGACGGAGCTGACAACAATACTGTCATTATTGATCGGCAATTGTGAGAGCTGGGTTTAGGAGCTCGCAAGACCGAAAGCTTATGTTCCCGTAAGCAGCTTGAAGGAGCTGAAGCTTCCCAGGACATGGTACGCCGCATGTCTTGTTGGTTTACTATTGCTGCTGTGGCATGTTGGACATGGAAATGAACTGGGAGCTGGTGGTCAGCAGCGGTGAGAGAGAGCGATGAGAAGCTTTTTCGCCATGTGGCCCGACCCGCTAGATGGGCAGCTGGCGTATTTTTTGGGGGGCCCAAGCAGCAGGCATTCTGCGGGCTCAGCGGGCTTTTAGTGGCGGTTGAGGGCGTGATTGGCGATTACGAGTGTCAACTGGTGTGGGTGGATGTCGATGTCGGGCCATCCCCGGCGACCTGCCCCGATGGTGCAAGTGGCTGAGGCGGCAGCTTTGGAATAGCCTCTAGGAAGGCTTTAGAATGCGTCTAGGATGGGTTAGCAGTGCCTTGGACGCGCCTCTAGAAGAGGAAGACGCATGTAACGGGGAACGTGGGCATTTATCGCACTTATGCTGGTCCAGCTGTGGCACCGTGCCGACTGGGGGTAGGTGGTGGCCCCTCTGATGCTGCTGTTGCGACCAGTGTTATAAAGGCCCGACCGGGCAGCGGGTTTTTTTCGTGTTTGCTGGAGCTTTTGTTCCTCTCTGATCTTTTTTCCTGAATACTAGTTGTTCCTCCTCTGCTTGCTTTGTCTTGCCAGAGCACCTTGTTGCCTCCCAGAGGACTAACTCCGATCTCCAAGCTTTAAGGGTCTATTTCCCCACTGCCCCTCCCACCGCTTTGTACACCAACAAAAAAAAGTTTCCCTAAAAATCCTCCACACAAACAAACAATGTCTTTCTCCGCCAGCAGAGTTCCCATTCTCAGGGCTTCGGGTGGTCCCCGTGAGCGCAGGTTCTCCTCCAGCAAAGACCCCAGCGAGAGTGGTATGTTCAGCTATCTGCTTTTTGCTTTTTCTGCCTCTATTCGCGCCTGCACGCTACGTCATCAATGGGAGTAAAGCTCAAAGTGTGTTCTGGAATATCACTTTCTGAGCGGATTTAAAACTTCTCTCCTCGCTCCAAGGCATTCCTACACTCCATTTCTTTGTTTCCAGCTCGAATCCCATCAGCCCCAATCCTCCCATCAACCGCATCCATGGCCGATCATCCCCCCTTCATTGCACAATCGCTCCTGCCCCGCCACATATGCTCCCCCCCCCCCCTTCCCAATCAAGCAGCTATGCCTCGCTACACCACAACCATAACTATTATCTACGCTTACGATCGACTAACCATCCGTCCCTCCAACAGAATTGACCTCCAAGGCGCACCGACAGTTCCGCCAATCCCATGAAGGCCATAAGCCCCACGCCGGTCTTGACCCTACCCGTGCCTCTACCGGTGTAGTATGGACCTCCGAGCGTGCTTACGAGCACGGATATCTCGACGCCCCCGAGGAGTGGGCGAATTTGGGTCAGGGTGCCCCCGAGGTCGACGACAGCATTGAGGGATGCTTCGATAGGCCCAAGGAGGTAGACATTTCTGCCCATGGTCGAGAGTACGGTCCTACGGCGGGTATTAAGCCCCTTCGAGAGGCGGTTGCGAAGCTGTATAATGAGCATCACCGAAAGTGGAGGAAGAGCCAATATACTTGGTAAGTGGATAGTGGTATTAAGGACTGTATGGGGTTGAGTTGGAGATGCTAATGAATTGCTCAGGGAGAACGTTTGCATTGTTCCCGGTGGT
This sequence comes from Acrocalymma vagum, assembly GCA_028476805.1. NCBI lineage: Eukaryota > Fungi > Ascomycota > Dothideomycetes > Pleosporales > Acrocalymmaceae > Acrocalymma > Acrocalymma vagum. The sequence goes on from JAQGEP010000054.1 coordinate 85,125, forward strand.
CGTGCTGGTTTGATCCGTATTGCTGCTGTTTTGGGTAACTGCTACTTGGGATTCTTCATTCCCGGTAAGTGATGAGAGCGAATTGAGGGCACAATTCAGACTAACGAGGATTTTAGACTACACTGCCTACAATGAGATGTTGTCGCTCTTCCGTAACGTATGTGATTCGCTACCTGTAGCAGCACTTTCAGTTTCACTAACAATTGAGCCCTAGATTGCGGCCATTCCTATTCCACTCGGTGAAGCGGACCAGTAAGTTAAAGAACCTTATTTTTACGCCCTAAGAAGCAACTAACACCCGGCGTAGGTACCACATGTCTCCCGATAAGATCGCAGAGGAAATCGCTCGTGGTACCTCCGTTATTCTTACCTCGAACCCTCGTAACCCTACTGGCCAGATGGTTACCAACCCCGAGCTTGCTCAAATCCAGAATATCTGCCGAGACCGTGCTACGTTGATCATGGACGAGTTCTACTGCGGATACAACTACACCACCAATTGTGATGGTACGGTCATCTCCGCTGCCGACAATGTCGAGGATGTCGACGAGGACGATGTTCTGATCATCGACGGTTTGACTAAGCGCTTCAGGTTGCCTGGATGGCGTGTCGCCTGGGTTATCGGTCCCAAGGAGTTCATCAATGCCATTGGCTCTTGCGGTTCTTACCTCGACGGTGGCTGCAACGTCCCCTTCCAGGAGGCCGCCGTGGAGATGCTTTCCCCACCTCGCGTCCGCAACGAAATGCGCGCACTGCAGACTCACTTCCGAATGAAGCGCGATTTTGTCATTGGCCGTCTCCAGGAAATTGGCTTCAAGTTCCCGTACATGCCCAACTCGACCTTCTACCTCTGGCTAGATCTCTCCGATTTGCCCGACGGCATCAACGATGGTTTGAACTTCTTCCAGGCCTGTCTCACAGAGAAGGTTATTGTTGTGCCTGGTATCTTCTTCGATTTGAATCCCAGCAGGCGTAGGGATCTGTTCGACAGCCCTTGCCATCACTTTGTCCGTCTCAGCTACGGACCCAGGATGGATGTTTTGGCCAAGGGTATGGATGCTATTGAGCGCATTGTTAAGAAGTAAGTTTGACATTGTGTATTATTTTTGATATGAATGAGGACGCTGATGTTGTTTTAGATACCGCGAGCATCCTGAGCTTGCTCATATGCAGATGAGGCCTCGTGGGGGAATGCCGTAAAGTGTTCGTTGATTGTGAGAAGTGGAGGGTAGATGGAGGAGAGGAGTAAGGCAAGTCGAGTAATCTAATATGGGATTAGATGGGGAAGCAAAATATGGTTGTTGTGAGTCTTGCCAGTGACATGGGGCATTGGCTGTTGGGTTGGCAGGAAACAAAAGTTTCTGGATATAAGGAGGGGTGGTGGCTTGGCTCCAATGTTCGGGTCCTTTTGGGATACTACGGTAAAGGTTGAATGGGTTCTGGGGTACAAGGCTCGGGACAATGGGTATATCCAAATGCAAATGCTATGCGGTTTCTTTGTCACCTTCATTACTTAATTTTTCTTACTTCCCCGTATCCATCGCCATGACTTCGACTTCCAAAAACACTAAACTGTTTTCAAGTCGAAATCCAGCATTTTCCAACCATGACGCAACACTGCCAGGGGCCACGTGTGACAAGAGAAAAGATCCTCTGAGAAATACTCACATAAAACTATCTATCTTTATTACCTTATGGTAATCCCTTCCTCGCCCTTTTTTTTTGTCGTATTTCAAAGATGTATTCTTATTATTCTTTTCAAAATCTTTATCTTGTTTGGGACTAACATGAGATGACTTTTAAATTGACTGGAATGGATTTGATGGAGTTTACACTAGGGAAATGGATGGGATTGGTGTTGATGAAGGTTGGGGAAAGGGAAGGATGTTAAGGAGAGTTTGTTGATGGGAAGTGACGTGCTATATTAAGCGGATTGTTTTGTTTTGTAGATTATAGATATAGTATGGTATGGTATTTTAGATGTTAGGGCATGGTATATTGGATTGGGTCGGCGAGATTTGGTATTTAGGGGTGATATTAAGGTTCTTATGGGTTTGTGGTTGTTGGGAGAAAGGAGAGGGGAATGGTAGGTAACGGGGAGTTTGGATGGTTGGGAGGGCAGGTATTTAGCTGATGTAAGCAAAAGGATATTATATGCTTTATTATAACTCTATTAGACAGTTTACTACACGCTATATTTTATGAAATGAAATGAGTTCAATGTGTTAAACAATGCATCATTACACAGTATAAATAGCCTGAGTTGTGCAGATCGAGTAAATCAGAGAATTATGAGTGATCTTGTCTCGAATGCAGATTATGAATGGGTGGTATATAAATTTGTCTCTATGTTTGCTATAAGGTCGTATTTCTCGATAGGAATGGGTAGGCTAGTGGAGGAAGTATCAATTTGCTGGATGGTATGATTCGGATTGCTAGTAGAGTCTTATTATCGAATGTAGTAGATGAAATAAGATGTAAGCTTAGGTAGAGCGCGATGTATTATGTAGAGTTAATTAACGGCGCTATTTTTCTCAGATTTATGACACGTTTATGCGTTTCTACTGTTCGTTTGTTTATCTTTATTTCCAGGTCTGTTATGATATTTTGCATTTTTAAATTATGTTACTTGATAACAAAACTTACGCACTAGCTTTTTTCCATTTCTCCCGTTTGCATTCGAAGATTAGGATTTATATTTTGGAATAAGGATTAGAATTTACACGCATGAAACTACTTTTGTATGGAGTCCCATAACGATCACATGGTAGTAGATGTATATTTTAGTCTTAATTCAGGTATAAGGGTTGTTTGTACTCTTGTATCTGCGGTGCTTCTGTGTGTTTTGCGGCTGTAGCATTGGGTTGCATTGTAGCATACCATATACGAGCTGCTCTAGCGACAGAAATAATAGAAATTGTGCCAGCATATCTTCTTTAGTGGAATTACCAGATCCTACGTTCTAGCACGATTCTGTCATTGTCTTCGAATGTGATTGCTGGGGCGCCTAAACCTAAATAACCTTAACAGCTCTTCTCATTCTCATTAATTCCATCAGTACGACTTTAATTTGTGTCTCCGCGGAACTTGACTTCATTAACATGCGTGAATTTACATATCCCATTTGAAAATCCGCCTCAGAATCATCCGTACCGTCATTCAAGTCTCACTCCCAGCTCCTCTAAATTCCTCCGCGCTGTCTCTGACATCTCATCTCTCTTTGTGAGCTCCGCCAACATTTTCTCCTGCCACTTTCCTGGGAGAAACTCCGAGAGTGAAACCCCCAGCTCCCGAAAGTCTTGCATGGATTCTTCGACAAGACGATCTAGAGTTTCTATCAATTCAGCTTCTTCCTCACGAATCTCTTCCACATCGACGGTATCCATCACATTAACATAGTGGTAGATGCTCGGCCGACAACATGTGTGGCTTATTCCTAGGGCCGAAAATGTCAAGAAACGAATAATGTCTTGAGGGACCTTTCCGCCTTCAAGCCCTTCAAGAAGGACGGCCAACTTTTCAAGTATTTGGACGGCCCAATCCCAATGTTCTGGGTTCAAAATATCTGCCCATTTTCTAATTATTCTAAAAGAGGGCCAAGTATATTGCCCATATGCCCAAGGTGGCCATATGTTTCGGGTCGAGAGCTTCAACGCTAGGGAGATGGGTCGACAACCGCCAGAAGTGCAAGCACATACACATTGGTCAGATGTGGTACTCTGAAAGATATTTTGCCAGACCTGAGAGGAGCCGAGCCTCGATATGAAGTCAACTTCCGTCGAGTTTAGATATAACGCTCCATTCCAGGAAGAAGATGCAATCTTATGGATCACTTGGAAGTCGATTGCGGCGCTGTCGCCGAGTCGTGTGTAGTCTTTGGGTAGCGGCCGATCTAAACGAGCTCCTTTTGTGACAAGGAACTCAACCATGCGGAAATAGCGCGTGAAAGCAAAATGGATATCATCTTCAATTGGAGGGTATATCATCATCAAAGGCGTGTACCCTTCATACTCGCTATCAATACTCGTAAATCCAGCTTGAATAAAGGCCAGAGCTGTATCAGGAGTAAGGTGCCTTTGATGATATAGGCCACCATTTCGAATCCAAAAGTCCGGTGACCTCCCAAAATCTTCATACAAACCTGGGTACGAGGTTGAAAATTTTGTGGGGAGTTGAACGGCTTCCTTATGAAGACAGTCCAACAATATTCTTGCCTGTAGATCAAGCGACCCGATTTTTTCAAGCTCTAGCGAATCGAATACATTTGAGGATAATTCTCTTTTACCGAACTCGAGCAACTGGTGCAGTCTTTCAATGAAGAAATTTAGAACCAATTTACTGACTCCCTCGTCGAGGCAGCCCGTCCCAATGAAACAGTTCCACCGGGAATAGAAGGGCAAATCTGCACTGGCTAGTATCCGAATCGATTCAGCGCAACCAAAGGCAATGGCATAGTCGAGAGGGGTGCTTGAAGCGCAGCAATCGCTGTCAATTTCCTCATGCAGCAAAGCCTCGTCTGCGCTCCTGAGGAGGAGTTTTAGTCCTTCTGGCCACCCAATAGCTAGGTGAATTGGATTGTATCCGAAAATGCATTTCTCTGAACGAAGAAGTTGGGGTTTTTGAGACAGGACTTGTTGAGTTGCTACAATGTCTCGCCGTAACACGGCTCTTGATAGCACACCGCAATTTGCCGCTGCGATAAATTAGCGGAGACATAAGACTACACCTGAAAACGAACTTTTGTAAGAGCATTTTTAAGTAGGGCATCAGTAGGAATTTAATCTGCCGGGTCTTAGAATGTGCATAGAACCGGAGGAAAGACAAACATAATTGAGCTTATTGAAAACATGCGTTCAGGATGATACAGCATCATTTGTGTGTCATGACTGCGAGTTCTAGAATTCGGGGTCTGAGGCAACATACCAATGTTAAAGTCTTCGTATGAGCGCAGAGCGGTTGAAATTTTCTTGAATCCGTGCCAGGGTCTTGTTTCCATATCGTGGCTGAACCATACATGTCTCCTAAATTGGGGTAACTCGATGTCTTTTTTGGCAATCCAGAAAAGAAACTCAGTCATATTTTGAGCATAAGGAACAGGGCTACTTGGACCTTTTGGGACTCTTGCAGCGTGCCCGTAAAATACTAGTTCATTAAGCCAAAGATAGCTTCTGGGTCTTGTCAAATGGTTTACTATTTTGTAAATTCATAAGTTGAATACCTTGGTTGCCTGCAACTGTCGCCATTGGATATAAGGTTCATATTCACCCCAAGCCCAAGAAGTTCGCGAGTGAGCTCCCACATTGCGGGAAGGTTGGCTGAAGATACAGGTATATAGCTAAATGCATACTGTTACAAGTGTTGTATAATTAGCATGCAAACTGAAGACATGGACATGGTCTGAGGTGATAGTAAGCGGGTTACATACATCGATAAGAGTTGACCCGTCGTAGAGTGTATCAGAAGGAGACCCTCTTCCATTTTCAAACACAGCTATTATATCCTGTACACAGTCTTGAATTAACTGTTTAGTCAGTATACATTTCTTGTATTCAGTGACCAGATAGCGCTGGAGTACTCGAAATGCAGGAGCATTGCTTGGCACTACTGCTTTGTAATTGATGTTGTGGGAGATACTCCATTTAAACAGAGATGAATATGGCGACCCTTTTACAGTCCATGAATCAAAGATTCTGAGTCGTTGTAGTAGAACAATGTCCACTCCGTACTTGGAAACGAAGAATGAACGGTACCATAGTGGGCAGTTGCGTTCATGGATAACGGCGTCCTCACTGATCTTCCCAATTCTCCGTCCAATAGATGAAGAAGAGCTGGAGCACATTACTGTCTTCGCACATCTACATCCTGCACCCCCTTGATTAGTTAGGGGAATTTGATTACCTCTTCTCGTCTTCGGTCGGTGGGTTGAGGGGCGTAAAAGAGATGATCCTGGAGACTCTGTGATGGTGCGTCGTTGAGCTGCAGCAACTTCGTCAAATTTGGATTCGAGTGCGTTCATTCTTTCTCTCATCATCATTGATTCCTGCATTTGGAGGCCCATGATAGATTTCATCTCTTCCGACGAGTTGTTTATGGTGGTTTCTAGGGAGCTCTTTGAGTGGTTTATGTGCTCAATAACAGGATGAGCCATAGTGTCTTCAAGTCCCGAAAATTTCTGGCCAATCTCTGCGATGACGAGCTGTGATGCAGAAATCGAAGATTGAGTGATTCTTCTCTCGATAGAATTTCCCAAGCTAACAACATTTTGAGACAGTCCTGTTGCTAGAAGGGGAATCTCCCGTTGCAATTCGGTGCTGATCGATTGCGTGACGCGTCCTTCCACATTGCGTATTTCTCTCACTGTTGTCTGGTGTTGAAGGTTGCTCTCCGCATGCAAGCTTGCCAACTCTTCTTTTGCCGAAATCGAGACATCGCTTTAGAAGTTAGCTCAACCATGTGGAAGAGACAATTGCAACGTTACTTACATCGCAAGTAAGTTCAGAGCAGTATCAACGTTCCCACGAAATGCAATCATGATATCTTTAAGCTGCTCCAATGTCTGCTTTTCAAATGGAAATTTCAGTCTTTGTGCCAACTCCTTGGTTTTTTCTTTCCATGATGCGCCTGATGAGATGGGCGTGTGCTTGCTAGCAAGCTGGAGAACTGAAGTACTATGGGCACTACATGCTTGAATGGTGTCATCTAGCTTTCGGACTATGTCGGGATCCAATGCTGAGCTATTTTGAACCCTTTGCTCGATAGCTTGGAGAAGATGTTTCAATGTTTGGCAGAGTTCTGTAAGAGAGCGTATATCGTCGTCTTGGTGTTTCCACGCCTGGCAGTACGTAGCAATTCCATCGCACAGAGTTATACCAAGCGAGACCGCTCCTATAGCCGTCCCGGCGGCATCCATACTGAATTTAGGGGAGAGAATACACGAAATACAACGGCAAGAAGGTTTGAGTTGAAGTTTACAGGATCAGGCTGAAGTGGGGTGTCAAAGAGTTCTTATAAGGCTGACCGGTATCTACCAACCAGGATGGATACAGCTACATACAGCTTATTTTACTTGGCGAGACTGCTGATACGACATATCATTGCCCTTCTCGCATAGGTACTCTCATATCGAGAATTCATGGATCTGTGCCCTATGTCTCCCTATCTATTTTGCCCGGCGCGTATCGCAGATTGAAGCTGTTACCTTGGGATTACGAGAACACCATGTCGCTATGCCACTAAGGTTTTTCTATGTCATTTTCCTTTCCTAATGGACCTTTTGCGTGGCGAAATTGAGAGACCTCAAGGTCATTCCAATAGAGTCAAGCAATTCTACTCAACAATTATTTCCTTTATTTAATGGATATGATCTTGGATACGGTCGCTTTATTTATAACATTTGAGGATAATGGACGGCCTCCTCAAGGACTCTAATTAAAAGTCTTCCCAATAACACTCCCCAGTCCACAAACTCAACTCCAAAATCTCCCAATGCTCCTATCAATTTCTAAACATTTTCCTTTTACTTCACCATCAGGCTGTCTCCATAGATTCAATGTCCACAGGAGTCTTGTCAGTAGCATTTCAAAGATTTTGATCCAAATTCTGGAGGCCGGTCACCAAACACAACAGACAATCACAAATAAAAGGAGACCGAGCTATCTGACATCAAATGCTTCCAACACGAGGCAAAGTTTCTCCTTACGCAGCTGAGATGATACTCTACCATGCTACGAAGCCGTTGGCCCACCGCTATTCCCAGCCCCTCAGCCTTCCCACTTACTCTGTCCCACTGCCTCCCCAGCCCCAAAGAACAACTACAACAAATCCAACACTCAGAACCATGCCCATTCTTGCTCTCCGAATCAACTCGCCCTGCATATTCCACATCACCCACCCACCCAAGACCAACCTTACCCATCCACCAAAACAACACCCCCACACCCCCACCACACTCCCCCATCTCAAAACCAAACCAATTTAATACCAAAAAAATGTCCGTCTCAACTAATCCCCCTCCTACCTCCTAGGCCGCACAACCAAACATACATAAACTCCACCCCACGCTCCCCAATCTCTTTCCACAAACGAAATGTAAAATCTTTGTAATGAAAGTAAATACATTAATATTATTCATTCGGAGGAATGTGTTTTGTACGTTGTGGTTATGTCTGTATACTTCGTGCTGATATTTCTAACGCTATGTTCACTCTCGCTCTCGCTCTCGGCCTCATGCCTATATCCATGCCCAATCTCTTCCTCTCTTCCACCCCCTAAAAGCTAAATTTTCCATACATGTGTAAAAATGATAATAATCAAATAAGACAAAACAAGACAGAAGGAAAAGGCTAGAGTAGTGGGATAGTATTGGACTGAGTCATATGAAGGACAAATCCAAACAGAAAAAAGAAGAAAGAAAGAAAGAGAGAGAAACGTCGAATACGAAATGCAGAGCCAGTGGGAAAGGAAACATGTACGGTAAGTAGAATAATACTGTTACATTTTCTGCTCTTGCTCTAGCTTGGGTATCTTATATTCATACCGCCATATATACATACATATAATAAACATCTCATCCTATCTTTCCAACCTACTCGAGTTTCTGAATCCCAAAGAAATAATTACCCCATGCCTCCCCGCCCGAGGCCTCTTTCCAGCCCAACCCCGGCACATACACAACACCCATGCTCTGCATTTTGCCCCAACCTTCCTTCTTCGCAAACCAATTCCGCAGCTCAATCTCATCAATGTATTTATTCCACTCGTGGGTTCCCTTGGGCACAATACCCAATATGTCTTCCGCCACCACATTCGTAATCAGCCAACTCGTCCATGTCCGCGCAATCGTGCTGCCCACGATCCAGCCCCCGGGTTTGACTTGTTTCATGACGTGCTCAAGGAACTCGCCGGGGGAATTAACGTGCTCAATGACTTCGAAAAGAGAAACTACGTCGTATGCTTCGGATGAGGTTTCTGGCACCGGAAGACCCTCGATCGAGGTGTTGAGATATGTGAGTCTTCCAGGGCTCATTAGAGTAGGGTCGCGGCGCTTGTGAGCTTCGGCGATTTTGAGGACTTCGGGTGTGGGATCGATGGCGGTGACGGAGAGGGTGGAGGGGAGGCGGGCGGCTGACTCGGCGAAGATGCCGCCGCCGCAGCCAATGTCGAGGTAGCGCTGTTTTTGAGGAGGAGTGGAGAATGTGGAGGAGGTCGACCGGCAGCGTGATATAAAGTCGTGGCGGAGGGGGTTCATGAGATGGAGGAGGCGGGAGGGGCCCTGGGGGTCCCACCAGCTCGAGGCGAGGGCATTGAAGTGGGAAACTTCGGTAGGGTCGACAGAGGACTTGTTGGGATGGGGGTTGTGATTTGCGGAAGGCGTGGAGGAGAAGAAGCGGGAAGGAGCGAACTGTGGTGTTTTGGTTGTATTTTGGGAAGGCGGAGTTTGGTGTTGATGTCGAGCAATTGCGACGGCATTGCGCTGCGAGGCAAGGGCTGGGATGTCTGTGAGTCTCTGCAGCGAGCGAATTGTGCCTGTGGATGCACGAGGCGGCATGGTGAGGGAAGATGGACAGGGTCAACAAAGCAATGGCAGCACCGCGGTTGAGATTGAGGTTGATGTCACCGAGCTAGGGTTGTAGGATTTTGAGGCACGGGCCAGGTTCGGCGCCCGCGGGCATGTGAAGAGAGAGCAAGAGGAAGCTACTGCCGAGAGGAGGAAGGAGGAGGCCGTATCTAGCGGACAAAGTAGAAAGCTAATTAGTGCTAGATTTTATTAGTACACAGACGTACACAGTAGAGTCGGTACTGCTATGTGCACATTATAGCTAGTCTAAGTATAGTGAACCTTGGTAATAGACTGCAAGACCATGCGTGCAGAACGCAAAGAAACAGAGCGTGGGCTGCATGCCACGGTTGCAGTTTGTTCTCTGGAAGATTGGAAGAGCTAAAATAACGTGCATTCTCTCCAAGTGGCATACCCCATAATGCAAGTGTCTACCCGCAGATTCGTGGAATGGTGGAAAGCACAGAGAGTTTTATGCAGCGTCGCACAGCCACACACATCGCCGACGGAACAGTCTGACAGCCTGGTGCATCGTGACTTGTTGCATTTGTCGCGTTTGTCGCTCCGCTACCAAACAAGCAAGCTTCTCGGCGTGAGCTTGTCCACATTGCCTGCCTCCTGCGCGCAATTCCTGCCTCCTACAGTGGCCTACAGCGTCCTACAGTGGGCAGACCAGGCTATTCGGGCTTGGCTGTGAGCCACAGCTGCATGCTCGCTGGCCTCGTAGCCACATCAATGTCGACGGTGGTTGGTGGTTGACGACAAACCCACCAAGTGCCAAGGGTAGCCAAGCAGCTCTGCTTTCGACAACTTTACTCCAAACCCCTCAGCGCCCGTCTAGAAGATCCTCTCGACGCTCCGCTCCGTCACCTACCCTGTCACGCTTGTCGTCTCCGAGTCCTTTTCCCTCGTCTCTCCGCCCCAACACTGCTCCCTCTGCTTCTTTTTTTGTTTCCTCTACTCACCTCATTCCTCCTTATGTCGTCAGCATCCATCTCCGTCCGTGGGAACAACCTGTTCTCCGACAGCGGCTAACCCCCAGACCCCTCCCCAATCTTTGCCCTCTCCTTGATCCGTGACCCCACTAGCAAAGTCATCGATTCCAGAGCGCCCCATCGCGAGCCCCACCGTACCCCAATTGCTGCCATTTCGCAACCTCGACAGTCTCCGTCTCTGTACCCACCGCGCTGTAGGAGCTCCGCCATTGAACACAACACCAGCTCCAACTCAGATCTCTGCCACCACAGCACAGCTGTTCCCGACCTGTACCACGCGACTACCTAGAGAACTCCCCAAAATCTCTCAGGTTCCTCCTCAGCCATCACATAAGCTATCCTGAAGCTCTCCAGTGCTACCTCTCCCACAAGCTCTTTCCTTTCACAATCCACCCATCACGCCAACATAACACCACCCACCCGTCCTTTGTACCTCCGAGCTCCAGCTCCATTCCCACCCTACAAACCCACCTTTGCAGCTCCCACTCTCCACAGTTGTCGCCGCCTGCCTATTTGCTGCCCAATCCACCTCGCCCAAACTCTCTGCCGACATAAACACCCACACTACAGCTTCCTCCAAGACCACTACCCCCAACCGCAGCCATGTCGCTAGAATCCGCGCTGGATGAGGAGATGAGGGAGGTCATGGCCCTGCTCGAGGGAAAAAAGGCAGCGCGACGATCAGAAAGCCCCCATGTCGGTTCGCGAACTCAAAGCCCAGCCGTCGCAGCTTCTCCCGTGCGCAGCATGTTAGATATTGGCGGGCCTCCGACTACCCGCAGCATGCTCGATATAGCGACTTCAGGTCCAGTCCGCAACTCGAGTCGTGGGCCTGTTCCTTCCTCTCCTCCCCCTTCTGCGCGCAGCCTCACCAGTCCTACCATCAACCCCGAGTCGGCCTATCAGTTCGAAATGCTGCCCACCATCGAGGCGCATTCCATGCCCAAGCGAGTGACACAGGGTGGAAAGAAGAGCAAGAGTAGCAACAATGGCAACAAGCCGCGTGCCATGTCTGCCGTGTATGGAGATGTGTCGGGCCTACTGGGCTCGCCGGGCAAGGAAAGAGAGCGACACGGCTTAGGCGGTTTCCTAAATCATTCCAAGTCTGGCTCACCGGGTCCTGGCCGCTCACAGTCTCCAGGAGGCCGAAAATTGAACACAAATTCCATGAATCTAATGACCACCCCCAATAAATACATTACAGACTCTGGCAAGGTTATCGATATGAATCTTGCATATCGCAGGCTTTCGGATGCCGCACTCGCTCGGTCTGCCGGAGGACTTTCGAATCTTCCCAGTCGCAAAGGCTCAGATCCGACCAGAGGTGAAGCTTTGGCACCTGGTGGAGGTGTGCGCCTTGCTATAGATGATGACCAGGGTGATGATAGTGCTGCGGTGGAGACGAGTGACGACACCGATAACAGCTCCGACGGAGATGGGTGGGGAGTACGGAAGAGGCGAGGTCGACGACGAACTCGACAAGATGACGGGACTGAGAAACATGGAGCTGAAAAGAAGGTACCAAAGAGCTTATTAGCTGCGGCCGAGGAAGAGCGTAAGTTGGCCTTTTTTTTGGGACTCTAATAACTTTTACCAATCGCTTACGTCGTTGACCTGCAGGCAAAGATGTGTCATCCACATACAAAGTTCGCTCGTTGCTGGAACCTACCGTGACTGTTACAGGACCTGACGGTGAGAAAATGGCGACCAAAAAGAGTGGAGTGCATCCGTACACCAACTTTGATCAAGGCGGTTCAGGCATGTCGACACCGGTGACTTCGGACACGGAAGCCGACATATCCGAGTATAAGTCGGCACAGCAGCTGTCTATGAACATTTCACCAATCCAGTCGAGCCCTGAAGCACATCGGTGCGTTCGTCAAATTGTCCGCGGCAATTACGCCAAATTTTTAGATGATGCGGAACACGGCCTCCGACGTCAGCGGGTGTATTTGGTAGCGACTGATCTTAGTGAGGAAGCAGCTTATGCCCTGGAATGGACCATTGGTACAGTACTTCGTGATGGAGACACGCTCCTCGCCGTGTACGCTGTCGATCAAGAGCTCGGCGTCGGCGGCGCGGAGGGCACTGGCGTCCCTGAAGTCACATGGACGGCTCAGCAAGAGTCGGACACCCTAAAGAAGACTCTATCCAATACCAAAGGGTTTGAAGGGCCTGGGCCGTCTCCTCTCTCTAACAGCGTCTCAGCATCAGAGACGGACGTTAGCCAGATGGGCAAAGAAGAGAAGGAGCGGTATCAGGCGGCGGTCGAGGTGTCGGACCGGTGCGTCAAGCTGCTCAGGAAGACTCGTCTCCAAGTCCGGGTTGTGGTCGAAGTTTTCCACTGCAAGAGTCCAAAGCATATGATTACAGAAGTGGTAAGCAAGCAACCAAGAAGCGGGCTGCATAACGAAACAGCCTTGACACTTCTGGCGTGCTACTGACATATCCTTGACAGATTGACTTCCTTGAACCCACCCTCGTTATTCTTGGATCCAGAGGGCGCAACGCCTTGAAAGGGTATGTCCCTGCAGTTTTTAGATTTTCTATTTTCGTCCCTTCCCCACATGTACACTGTTGTGATATCACTACCTAGCAGCTGCTAATGTATCTACTCAGTGTCCTGCTAGGCTCCTTTAGCAACTACCTCGTGACCAAGTCATCGGTGCCTGTCATGGTAGCCAGGAAACGACTGCGCAAGCACAGCAAATACAAACGAAAGAACCTGCGCCTGTCCAACGTGCTTACCAATCCCAGCGGGAAGCTTGCCAACGCCAAGATCGATTGATCTGATCTATTTGCGGTACCGTCATACCAGGCGTCTCCGTACCTTGGTTTCCCAACCGTACTGGGGTTTGGACTGGACGGGAGGAGGTTTGTGTTTTGGCACATTTGGAAACTGCAGGTGTAGGTGTCGCGAGATTTGTCATTACAGTTGTTCCAAGAGAATTCGAAGGATGCAAGTAACATGGGTAGTCACGGCTAGAACATGGTGTGGAGCGGGTAGAGTAGAGGGTAGAGTGGAGTACAGGGTAGTCAACACAAGAGGCTTGAACCGGGGACTGCGGAATGCAACCGCTGGAGAACTAAGAACCAGTCGAGCTTAGTGCCAGGCACCCAGTTGGGAAGGGTTGGTGCTGTGTGCTGAGCGACAAGCTTTGTATGGACTTGGAGGCGGGTGTTGCGAAACGGAAACAGTTTGGCGAGTGAGAGAGAAGGGCTTGGCAAAGTTCGATGCGACGAGGGGCGGGGAGGATATGCAGATAGCGTTTCTTTAGCAGAGAGTGGGGAGGAGAGTTTTTCATGCCTTAGACTGGATGGATGGAAGGATCGATGGTGTTTTTGTTCGTGGTAGAGGCTCTGGTGTGGGTTATTGTGTTTTGCTATATCGGGTGGCTGGCTATATTTAGCACTTTTTTTTTTAATCACACTGCTCGGTTGTTCTAACTACAACTACTTGTTATTGGTTTTTGGGGGTGTTTTTTTTTTGTTGAGATTGTGTGCTGTATGCATTTCCGTTCCTGAACAATGAGAGATAACAAGGCAAGCTGTATCCATCTGTCTGTCTGTCTGTCTGTCAAGCATCGACCAGATCGACTTATCGATCGATTATTCTACTTGTAAAAACAGGAAATACGAATAGGGAATTGCATGTACCTGGTAAACTCCCTACCCGGATCCGCAGCTGAACCGGATACAGACGGTACTGGTACTGGTACTGGTACTGGTACTAGCGTTAGGAGGCCTATCTATGACATATGTTGTGCTTGTTTACCGTTGAGCGCAGTGCGCTTTACTCCGTGCGTTTCTGGTGCGTGGTGTGCTTCAGATAGCGGGCAGACAACCTGGTTCGGATTTACGGGTCCGGGCTGAGGTTTTGTGGTTCCGAGCGGGGAGGAGGGTGTGCACCTTTTCCTGGGAGTGTTGAGGTTTTGGTGGGTTGTGTGTATTTGTGTGTTGGGTAGATGACTAGAAGGGAAGTGTGGGTATAGTATAGGGAATGGAAAGGTCGAGTGAGGGTTGCTAAGTAGTTAGATGTACTTTTCCAGAGCATATTCCATTTAGGCCGGTTTGCCTGCTTTCCTGTGCTTCTAGACTGGGACAAAATATCTAGATAGCATATTTGGAATACGGAACATGTCATGTCATGTCACTCTCTTTTCGGAGCGACGCATCCCATCAACATACCCATACCCACAAACCCGTCCCGTCCCCGTCCGTTTCCCACTTCCCCATTCCGTTCCGTTACTCTACCTACCACGCACGCACGTTCCGCCAAAGACAAAACATACAAGTACGGAATCTCAAATACCGGTGATCTAAGCTTGTCCTTTTTGGTGTCGCCCGCCGCCTCTTTGCAGGGAAAGCGAGAGATGTTTGAGCATCGCATCCAGGTACCTGTCACCCACACCCAACCCACACCCACATCCGGGTTACTTTTTGTTTTGGTCTTTCTTTCTTTCCCGATGACAGATGGACATTGATTGAATGGGGCTGGCGTCAGATTTCGGGCAACGGCACCACGGGCGCCATCGCAAAAGAAAAAAAAAAAGGGGAAAAAGAAGCAAAGGAAATGAAATGAAATGATAAGAGGGGACGGAGGGAGGTGAGATCTCGTGTTCAACGCTATGTATTTTTGTTTATCTCTTTCTAGACGTTTTCTAGCGGGTGTTGTGTTCCCGTTAGTGCCCCCGGCTGCCCCCAGGATTGGTCTTGGGAGGAATGATCTGAAGGGTAGGGTTGATCGGGGAATGCAAAATCGGTGCGTGGCTTAGTGACGGGTACAGACGGTGAGTTGAGTTGAGGTGAGGTGAGGTGCGGCGCGCTTGGGAGAGCGCTAGGCTTCATGTTTTGTTTTTTGGAAAGGGTGTCCTTTGTAAGTTGGTAAGGTGTTGTGCTGTGCTGCTGCCAGGCCCCAAGACCAAGACTCACGCGAGCGATGCAGATGAGCGCCTCTAGTGTATCTTTGGTAATGTTTAGCGTACAGTATCTAGGCGGGAGAGCGTGGATTCGCTGTCTGTACGGGCGTCTGGAGATCCATGCAGATGCGGATACTTACCACTAGAGGAGAGCTCTCACACACACTTTACTACGCCTTTACATACCATATCGGTGCCCTATATGCCCTGCTGTCCTGACTCGTTGCGCCCAGGCCTGTCTTGTCGGTCTTGTCGGTCTTGTTGGTCACGTCAGTCCACACCTGGTGTCCATCGCCCTTCTTTCCTGCTGCTAAATCCGAATCCGAATACTCTTCCCGCATCTTGGTACCGGATTGGTCGCGGCGAGTCCCATCGACACGGTGAATGGCGTCTCGCGAGCAATGCCTTAGCTCTACTCCAAACATCCACGTCCACCACTCGTCCCTCCTCCCTCCATCCCACCCTCGACACACATGCACCTAGCCGCGCTCGTCTCGCCCATTGATCCATCCATTCTCTTGCCCTTCCCTTTCAGGAACCCCTCTCCATCCTCAAAACCAAACTAATCCCCAGATTGGCTACAAGTGGGTCCCCACCCTACGGGCGTACTTCCGCTTGCAACCCCCGGTTCTCCCTCGACACATGTGTGGCGCTGAATGATAATGCAAGGTCTACTCCTGTTTGACACGACGGGTACTCGTCGACACTATTTTTTATTTTAGTTTTTTTGTGTGGGCATGGCATGCCTGGGTTCAAAGTGCCCGTGCGTCGGTTGATGTGCTGCTGCTCCTGCTGTTGCTGCTACCACCGTCTGCCTTTTGCTGCGGGGACGAGCAAAGGCAGGTATGTGCGTTGTGGGCTGGGCAATGGATATCCCGGGCAAACGATGATGTGTGAGGTGTGTGGAATCGGACGAGGGGCTTGTGGTTTCCGGCGTTGCTAAGGATGAGGGGACTTTCTCTGGTGACTCTGTCTGGTGCTTGCTGTGCCGTTGAAATAGTGGAGGGGATGGCTTGTCTTCTTTTTGTCACCTACCTAGCTGTTGACTACTTTCCCGTCTTTTTGGCTGGTCTTGTCTGTCTTAGTTGACTTGCTTCCTGCTTGGCCTTGGGTTGGTTGATGGGCATGCAGTAGTTGAGGTATTTGGCGTTGGGCTTGTGGTATTTAGTAGTACTAAACAGACCCTTCTCGCCTTCTGGTTCCCCTCCTCCACCTCCTCGGCCATCATCCTACTCTGGGCTCTTCCAGTCTGTCTGCAAAAGGAAGAAAGGAACGGAAGAAAGGTAGAAAGAATACGGCAATACAGAAAAGAAGAAGAGAAGTGAAGAGACACCCTTCCTTTCGCCCAGCTTGCAATGCACATCCCCATGGCTATGCCCCCGCCGCCAACCTCGCATCTCAACTACCCATCCTTCTCCCGCCTCGGCCTCTGCTCCTTCTGCCTCATCGACGATGACCAACTCGGCTTCCTCGACGCCAGCAGTCTCCAAGCTAGGATCGTCAAGCCTGCAACCCGAGCCAGATTGCTAGGCGCATGGCATAGCATGTCCATGTCGTCTCCCATATCGAACTTCAGTTCTAGCACCGCAGACGGCATCGATTCCTCCACTCTGCTAGCAGACCTTACCCGTCTCGCCCCATCGGTAGCAAAAGGCTTCATGCAGAAAGACCATGCGGCCGAGAGCATTGTGTTTCGGCTCATCAACGACATTGAGTTTATTGGTGAGGAACAGAGCTACATCGCCATGAGCTACTGCTGGAAGAAGTCAAGAGAGTCGCCAAAGAAAATGGTGAGCCCGGTCGGTGACTTGCCGTTTGGATGGGTACGAGAGGTTGAGCAGTTCCCTCTGCCTACTAGCGAGGTGATGTGGAAGGCTGTCTTGGGGGAGCGGCAGGGCGGTGAGGGGTTGTGGTTTGATCATGTAAGTGTATCATTTTGTTTGTGCGTTTAGGAGGAATGGTCAGTGGTGAGCTAATGCATGCACAGGTGTGTATCAATCAGGACGATGAAGTTGAGAGAGCGATTGCCGTTGGTGCTATGGACACGATTTACAAGAACGCCAGAACAGTGGTGGTTGCTCTTGACGACATTATGGTCACTGAGGATGAGATGATCTGGTTGCAGAACTACATCGATCAGGCGTTGTATACGGAGTTAGGGCCCACTCAGCAGCCGAACCATGGCATGAACCCGCCGTTTATGCACCAGCATGTCTTGTTCAAGAATTTTTGCGAGCGAGTGCTGAGCTCGGTATGGTTCGAGCGGGCGTGGTGCGCGCATGAGATGAGAATGGGTCGGAACCATGTCTTTCTTGTGCCATGTCATTCAGCCTACGAGGATGAAACACATGCTGTGCTTCGATTTACTGGGACTTTCTTCTATCATATGTTGGTTCTCGCGAGCGAAGCTATCATTCTTGTACCAGCACTCCAAGCACGACTTCGATCACTTGCCGAAGTGTTTAGCAAGCAAGCATCTATGAGTTCACACGCTGCCTTTGCAGTACGAAGCCCTAGTACCCCGTCGCCGTCAACAACACCGTCGATACGCTTTGTGCCTACGATTTCAGAAATCTTCCGTATGAAAGCGGGTGGGAATCCGCGTCTACCAGAATACCTTCGCCTTCTTGATGCGAACCGAGACAAGACGTCCATTGCACTCAACTCTTCAGGGCTCCCTCTCGCACTAAAGCCATCTTCACCTCTTCAAAGGCCCAATATTGAGGATGAGTGTCTCCGTCAGCTCCTCCTAGTCGGCATTGCAGCACGCAACCCAGTAGCACTTTGCACGACAGGAACACCCCTCCAACTACACGACGGCTCGATATCATGGCTGTGTCGGCCCACGGCACTGGATTGCGGAGCTACATCCGTTTGGCAACACGTACCCGCACAATTCGAGAAGAGAGGCAATGAAATCACACAAGGAAGCGACGGGCGGGCAGAGTATGTGCAGTTGGATTTAGTATTTCTAGATCTCCCGCACCGCTCACAGCCAAATCCAAACTTCCCCTCCTACCTTTCCCGAGCGCGCTCGTTCATAGACCTCTGCGTCCAGCACCAAGTGCGAAGCTACGCAATGTGGAACTGTTGGCAGACCGCCGGCCACACAAGAGCGTCTGCAATGCGCAACATCTTCGTCCAAACGCTTGCCTGCGTATTTGAATGCGGGTCACAATGGATGCTCGAAGTGTCCACCCGTCTCCAAACAATAAACACCCCCTCCACCATGGTGATGCCGGTTCTAGACCAGCACACCGCAGATATGCTCCTAAACCCGCATCTCCTGACCCAAAACTACATTCTCATACCTGAGGGCCGCACCGCATTCACAGCGCTCCTCAACCTTCTTTGTATGCTCATCACATACGGCATCCCCTGGGCATCAGGCGCGACGGAACAAACTCACGGCCCGCTCATCGTCTCCTCACAAACGTCATCATCATCATCTTCTTCATCCGCATCACCATCCTCAACATCATCCCCCCAAGACTCCCAATCCATGAACCCACACTCCCCAACATACGGTGGCAAAGCTCTGATATTCGCTCCATTCGAGCACTCCAAGACACTGCTCGTAGCCGTGCCCAACGCCGTCAAGTCGACAGAGTTCGAAGGGCTGGCTCGAGCCTGGGTCCTCACGAGCATGAACCCGTTTACGGGGTCTGCGGCGCGGTCAACGGTGTGTTGGACGTTGCAATCCAAGTCTGTCGTATTTGGCGATGGGATGTTTGGGGCGGGGTTGGCGTTGGATCAGGGGACGAGGTTCCATAGGGTTTATGGACCTGGGGTATAGTATTTTTTCCTTTTTTTTATTCCTTGATTTTCTTATACCTTTTTTCTTCCTTTTTTCTCACTTCTTTTTTTTTTTGGGGGGGGGGGGGGTTGTTTGTTGGGAGATGGATAGATTATGTTTACGTTTGCATGTTTTCTTATCATGTTTATGTTGGTTATTGATGTCTACTGTATGATTCGGCTTTGGGTCTTTGGGATAGAGGCCACTGGTGGGCTTTGCTGTCCTTTTCTTTTCTTTTCTTTCCTATTTTGTACTATACCCCAGTCCATTCTTACTTCACGCCCCTTGTGCTTGTACTTTCCTTGCCAAACACTTCTACTGAATTTGAAGTTCTCCTCTTGACTTCCAGGTGAAGTACTATTTAGGACTTAGTTACTGTACTGTACCGTACTGTATCCTTTAAAAAGAAACGTTTTTGAACAGAATAACGTATTGTGACACGATGCTTTGCTCCTTATTACTTGATGTTTTTCGCGCAGTGGATGTTCAATGTGTATTTTACTTGACGCGGGGCTAAGTCTGGCTTCTCATTGTGCTTTTCTTCAGCCTTAACAATTTACACTCTACGCTTAACTGTCTTCTATCCCTAGCACTAAAAAGAAGACATACGTACTAATCCCCATCCCTCTCATCCTGCATATCATATTCGCCTCACCTCCCATCGCACAAGCACAAGCACAAGCACTCCGCGCCACCACAAAACCATCCCAGCACACTAGAACCGTCTGAAACCCGTCAACGCCTGTGTTAGTGTCACTTGCCGTGACCCCCTAGTTCTCTAACCCAGCCCGCAAACATATCTACCCGAACAGACCAGCCCAGCATAAACACCCCCATCCCCATCGCCATCGTACCGCATCGCATCGCATCGCCTCCCAAAACATCATGCAAGCAGCATCCAGGAACTGAACTCCCTTGTACGCATTGTTCCACGGCACGGCACGATAAATTCCAGACTCGATCCGATCCGATCCGATGAGATCGTGCTTTCTAAGCCCTGTCCCGCGCTATGTCTTTCTTTTCTTTTGTTTAGTTTTCGTCGGGTTTTTGGTTGCCATGTTGATTAATCTCTAACTATCGATAGACATGTATGTCTGTATGGATGGGTGCACGGATGGCATAATGCAATCCCCATAGAAGATCGACCGAACGCGAACATGCGTGGAAACATCAACGGAACGGCGCTATGCGTCGCAGGGCCACGCTGCGCCGCGTGCTTGACGGGATCCGGGGAAAAAGCAAGGTGAATGAGGGGAGACGAAAGGGAAAGAAAGGGCTTAGGCAGGCTTCGGGATGTCTGGGTGGAATGTTCGAGAAGGTTTCATGTTTGTGTGTGTGTGTGTGTGTTTTGGGACGAGCGTTTGTGCTTGTGCTTCGTAATGTGAATATACAGGATGAGAGCGATGCGGATGGTGTGTATTAGAGTATGACAGGGGTTTTTAGAAGTCCTGATAGGCATGGAGATGGAGCGGAGTACTGCCTGATACAACTCCTTCGATCCATCAAGACCCTCTGTCCTACCTATAAGCAGCGCTAGAAGCACATAAGAGTTTGAATAATCCAACCTAGCATGAGGTTTTATATTCGCTACGAAACGTCATCAGAACATTCCCTCTCCCCATACCATTTCAAATCTATACCCCGTTAACACAGAAATACTTCCTTTTATCGTTCTCCCGTTATTACAGGCTACCATTTGTATTCTACAATAGAATACTAACTCCACGGAAGGATCGCAATGTTAAAGTAGTTGTTTAAACACAGCCCACAGCTCCCTAGTACTCAAACTAAGTCCTGTTCTTATTCTACCTTTAATAGCCATGTACATTTTCTTTTTGTGTGGAATTTGATTTGATTAGTTACAATGGACAGCATATTAGTACGAAGAAACTGAATTTGTGATATAGGAACATGCGTTCTACCACTTCTGCATCTAGATTTTCTATTACCACTGCTTTCCCTCATACATTTAGTGACACTACACTCGAGCTTGCCCGAAATTTCCTCTGCGTAGGATCAGAATTAAACTTGAGATGCTGCATATGAGCCAACATCAGACGTGCATTTATTCATTTTTACGGTGACCCGCGGCCCGTAGCCTGTGGCTAATCTTGACATCAAACCAAGCAGACACAAATGCATGTTATGGAGGGTAAATCGGGGCCGAATAGGTAGATAAAATATCTGTCACACTCTTTTCAATTCAATTCAACTCCGCATTCCCCACTCTGCCAGCTGTCCACAATGTAGACGAAGACAGGAGACTGAAAGTGAGTAATCGAAAAGTGAAAAAGAAAAAAAGACGTGTAAGTGTTTATGCTCTCTCCTAAGCAACGGAAAAGAAAGAAACACCAAAACAGACATGAAATTCGAACCAAGTCCAACCCCACCGGTGCCAAACCCACAGGTCTCTCGCAGAATCCAAACCAAAAGCCCTAGAACCGCCTCGATCCAAAAGTCGAAAAGCCTGAAAGTCCCAACCCGTTCCCAAGCCGATTCTCGCCCCGTTGCACGAAAAGCACCAAAGCGGCAAAGGCGAGGACGAAAGGTAAAAAGAAGAGTCCAAAAATGGTGGGCAACCCATGATACAAGAAATGAAGTTGTATTCAACTGCAACGCCAGTAATCAAGAAGAACCAAAACGCGGGGAATTGTTGGGGGTGTGATAAGAAAAACAGGCCAGAAAGGTCGACCACAAAAGAAACAGACTTTATTAAAAACAGTGTAATACCCCAAAAAGTCAACAACAGACGCCATGCCATACACCAGAGACTCAAACGTAAGTGGGTAATGAGGACGGAATCCAGATCGAGGTGCGCGGAGAGGAGAAGAAGCCCGATAAACTGGGAGAAACATTACTGGAAAAAGACCGGGTGGATCAAGCCAGCCACCCGGCAGAGTCGTAATTAAATGTTATAAGAATGAACTGCTTCACTGTGTGTGGAGCCAGTTCAAAAGGACGCGCTTGCTGTTAATTCTCTTTTCGCCTGGACGCCAGTATCGAAGTCGAAAGAGAGGGAAGGATCGCTGTGGAACCAAAAGAGAGACGATGCTCGCCGGTGTGGCTTAATGGGCATCATTTCAAAAGAGCGACCGAAACGGTCGTGGAAGGGGGAATCATTCAGAAAAGCTTTGTAACTCAAATCAGGCGCTCAGGTGGTTATTGGGATGGATAGAAAGCCGTGGGTTGCATCTGCTGCGGATAGTAGTAGGCACCTTCTGGGCTGGGTGTCATCATTCCTCCCATCCCAGGAACGGCGTAGCTCGCCTGCGGATAGCCCTCCACAGGGGGGGGATAGAGTTGAGAGGAATCGACATAGTACGTCATACCGTTGGATTCGTAGGCAACCATGTTGGGTTGAGCCGCACCTGGTGCAGCAGCAGGAACTGCGGTTGGGGCGGGTGGCATCACATAGCCACCTTGGTACATTGGAACCATACCACCAGGAGGCATAAATGGCGCCTGACTGCTGTTCGGTGGGTAGTAGTATCCTTGTGGAACGAAAGCTTGGGGCTGGAAACCGGGTTGCTGGTACGGCTGGAAAGCAGGAGCGTGGATGGCTCGCTCGGGAATGTTGGACAGTGGGGTGCCGGTCGAGCCTTGACTTGGGTATGACAGCTGACGCGTGTGAGGGTAGAAAGGCTGCTGCTGTTGCTGTTGCTCCGGTGGTGGCTGGCCTCCGTTTAGATGATGAGCTGGTACTTGTTGATGGAACGGCTGCTGTTCCTGCTGTTGGGGAGGGTTGAATGTCATCGAAGCAGGGGATTCAATGCCAGCTACCGAAACAGCTTTCTGGGGGCGAGGCTGATGCATTGGGAGCTGGCCTTGCCAATTCTCACGGAATGTAGGCTTTTGTGGAAGTGGGTAAGATTGTGGGGGGATGTTTGCGATGGGAGTACCACTTTGAGGAGATATGACTGGGGGTGCCGTCGGAAGTTTGGGTCCACCAGGCGGCAGGCGTACCACGGGTCGACTCGGATCGACATAACCTCCAGAGCGTGACATGATTGACCCAGCCGGCGATACAAGATTGTCACGTCCCATCTCTCGTGCCATTGATGACCGCCTACTCATGGCCACACTAGGAGAGTATACACTGCCACCATAAGCACTCGTACGTCTGCTTGAGAAGCCTCCACCAAACGATCCGAACCTTCCGCGTCCGCGACCAAAGCCCTGCTGATTTGGCCGTAGGGCCCGTGGGATGAAAATGAAAGATCGCTCCACAGTAGGGAAAATGTAACGCGGTGCGGATGGTGGAAGAGAGATTCGGACAGGCTTGTCTCGGCGAAGGGGCGGTCGATGGTTGGGAAGACGAGTATGCTGCTTGATGGGTACATTATGGAAGAGGATGGGTGCCTTCATGTCTGGGAGGTACACCCGAACCAGGGCATTATGAGTATGAACTGTTGTGGAGAAGTTGCGAGTCTGTGGGGGTTTCGGGGTAGGTACGTGCGGTGCCCTTGTTTGCTGGTGGGACGCATGGGGTGCCTGTTGAGTGGGCATGCTCACAGCTGGGGTACCGAAAGCTTGAGGCGGTTGGTTTTGAGCGTTGGGGTCGTTGATGGTTTCGTGGAGGTCATGTTGCCATGGAGAATCAGTCGCTTCGGGTTGCTGTGTTCTCATGCTTAAGAAATGGTCAGCAGGCTTTCATTTAAAAAAAAATAATCGAATGACAAATGAATGAGATGAAAATTGTGTCATACTTTGCGGGAGAAAACGGGCCTCCAATACCTCCACCCCGCCCTCGTCCACGCCCACTAGTTTGCCTAAAGCCATTTTGACCAGGTGCTGACCGCTGATCGTGCATGAAGAAAGCGCCGCGGTTGGGGATGAAAGCTGGATCAGAGTCTCGTTTCTTCTTATACTCCTCGTGTTCCCTTCGTCTACGTTCTCCCAGTGTCTCCGGTCTCCCCGGAATACCAGCATTTGGGACAGCTTCACCAGGCTGGTTTCCTGCATCAAAGTCGACCGCTTCAGTATCCTTTTGTTCATCCGATATTTTCAGCCCATTCATCATGATCTCCGTGTCCTTGGTTGTAGTAAAGGTTGCATCAGAGCGAGCGATGGGAGGGGAAGGCGCCCGCCGATTGTCCACGTCTGAGCGAGATTTGGTATCTCTTGAGCCATTCATCTTCCGTTTTGCCTTATCTTGTGTGAGAGAGGGGGCGCTATCCACATCGCTTAGATCGCTGTTGTCCGCATCCGCGTCCTCGTCAACATCGCTGGGCACAGAAACGTCGCTCTGCGAGTCGTCTGCTTGCTCAGTCGCCACCGACCGGTTCTCATCTTCGTCGTCCAACCGCCTCCGTCGTGCAAGATTGTTAGTCCTCTTCCTAGGTGCGGCCATATCTGTGGGGGAGGAGTGGGGTTGGGAGTGGGTGAGGTAATGAGTTTTCGATCTGGGGTGGTGCTTGGCCGGCTCGCGGATGGAAAAGCGATGACTCGGTTGCGCAGGAGTGCCGGAGGTTGGCAAGTCGAACGGCGTAGGGAGTAGATGGCGCGGGTCCGAAGGCTGTTACTTCGGCAGCCGTGATGGAGGCGGCGTTGTAGGTGGGCGAGTGGGCGTGGAGGTGGTTTGATAATCTGTTGGTGATGTCCAGTGGTCGATGCCTGAGAAAATACAACTATGACGGCACTTGCCGCCGAGCCGATGCGAAAACCTTGTCCCTTGCCCAGAGCTCAACACAATACCATCCAGCGTGAGCGAAAAACACAACTAGTCAGGCAATTGTCTTTGAATGAGACAGATGATGCATATGAGGCAGTAGGCCAAGTGTTTGCTCTCCGGTGTGCCAGCTCAACAATGCAATGCGTTTGAAGCAGGGATCCTTTGCATTTTCATTCCACCACGTGACCTCACCTCACTGGGAAATCAGGACGCCTGGGGGTTATATGAAATAGATCGATCTCGGCGCCGGATATCACATTAATCAGCTCATCAGATGGCCAAGAGAGTGGGGGGTATAAAGGATCGATGCCACTCCGCTCTGAATTGGTGACTGTCATACTGAAGGGCGACACGTAAATACACATATACACCCGCGCTTGTCGACCAGAGCATGCCCAATCGTATCAAGTCTCTCCATAACCGGCTACCCGAGGCGAATTTCTCATCAAGGGATTTGTGTTGCCTCTTTAATCATTCAAAAACGGAAAGGATGATGACATTCTTGGGCACAGATGCAGAATATTTAAGTGCATGCGTCTAGCAGCCAATGTGTGGTTTGATGATTACAATGCTTTATATAACCTTACTTCAGATGCATTTGCGCATCTGGTAGGAACTCCCTAAACCCTGGACTTTCAGTCCGAATGCTCCTAACAGCAGCCAAGATTTACTTCCATAATCCAGTAATTGCAGCCTCAGCGCCGTTCCCATGCTGCCACTAAGGGCTTAAACAAAGACGCCACCATATGCAATGAGACCTATAAATATAGACAGAACTACCCCCCCAGAATGCATAGAGAGATGAAGGCCTTGAGTATGAAAAAAGGGTAGAAAAACATAATGAAAAGAAAGAATTGGGGTATTTTACAAATGTGTGGATCTGACAGTGATCGCATCAGTTCTCCAGAAACTGCTAGAGTCTCTCATGTGAGCTAACATGACCATTCTAGGCGAGGTCATGGATATAAGTGCAATTGTCGCCTTTATTGCACATGCCCTTCTGATAGAACTTGCAAGCCAGCACCTTGTGCGGCTTCTCGCCACGGTTTCTCTGTCGCTTAGAAACCCCGTGACCACGGTCATTGCTGTTGTGGCCGTCTTCGCGCTGCCTCTTCGTTCCGCCATTGCTTTGCTGATTGGACGGGATCTGCGCCGGTGGGGGCGAATATCCACCAGAATTGTCTTGCTGCGGCGTTTGTTGTTGCTGTTGCTGTGGGAGCGCAAAAGGGAACGGGAATGGCGGAAAGCCAGGCGGTGGTGGAGGCAAAGAAGCTCCATTTCCAGACTGCAAAGCGGACATTGCTGACATGATTGCGCCAAGGTCGAAGGCAGGTTGTGCAACCGGTGCGGGTGCGGGCGTTGGAAGTGGTACGGGGGCCGCCTGTGCCGCATTTTGCCCTTGAAGAGCACTCAGTATGCTGGCAATATCCGGAACAGGAGCAGGCGCTGGTGCTGCAGCGGGAGGTGGCACGTATGTACTTGGTGCTACCGTCGGTTGAGGCGTGGGTGAAGCTGCAGGCTGACTCGAGAATTGCTTGATGATGTTCTCAAGATTGCTGAAATCTGGTGTTGCTTGTGCAGGTGCAGGAGGTTTTGGAGATCGTTTTTGCACGAGTTCGGGAGGAGGACCAAAATTGACAACTGTGACCGCGGGAGACTGCTGCAACTGCTGCTCCAACGGCTCCCGAGGAGAATTAGGTATATCTTTCGGATGAGAGTAGAAAACCATGAGAGTGGACTTCTCATGGAGCTCATTTGCCTCTTTCTCAGGACAAGTAGGTTTACACTCGCCACCACCGTAGGGCGCATAGTTGCGCTTGCGCTCCTCAGCATCAACAGTGCTAAAGTCAATGTAAGAAGGCTCAGTCCAAGGACGATAGTCCGTTTCAAGCTCATCGTCGTCCTCGTCGACGTCAAGTTCCTTGTGCTGCTTGAACATCCGTCCTTCGCCACCAATATCGCCTGCATCTCGGACAAAGTTTTCGTCGTGGCCGATTTCCTCCTCGGGATCATGGTGGAAGTATCGAATACTGACCAAAGATGCATCAGGCCGGAAAGACACACGCAGATGACGCCTAGACTCCTTCCGGAGGCGTCTTTTCTTCTCTTCTTCAGTTTCTGGTGGCAACTGTTTCTCTGGCTTGGCTGGTGCCGGTGCTTCCTCCTTCGGCTTTAATAGGGATGCCATGGTCTCAGCAAATGAAAAGGCAGGCTTAGATGATGCTGGAGCAGGTTTCTTGTCCTTTGCAGTTGTGGCTGCTGTGGCTTTCTGTTGCACGCTTGGTTTTGCATTTGCTGAGGCCGCTGCGGCAGTCGGCTTCTTGCTAGCAGCATTCAGCGATGCGAAGATGCCAGAAGGTTTGTTGACGACTTGGTTGCCTCGAGCCTTGGACGGTGCAGGAGCTACTGCGATTTTCTCTCCAACTCGCTTTTGGGGGGGCGAGCCAGCAGTGGAAGGCCTTGGCGCGAACGCAGAGACACCGTCCTTTTTTGCTGCAGTTGATGTTGGCTCACCAGGCTTTGACTTCTTCGCAGCAGGTCCTTCAACCGCTGAACGGCCCGTTGGTTGGCCCGCAGGACGTTTCAGATTCTTGCCGTCCGCTGAGTCCGCTGTCTCGGCTGGAGAGCCTGCTTTGGTCTTCTTCGAGCCTGAAGTGGCACCCTCTACGATTTGCTGGATGAAGGCCTTGTTCTTCTCGTTGGCGTTCTTCTTCATTGAATTAAGTGCCTTGATCACCTTTGTTTCCTCGAGTAGTTCCGAAGTCAGGGTACCGACGCACTTGGTCAAGATTTCATAGATAACAGATGGCAGGGCCCCGTCATAGTCATGCATCTTAAATCTGTTCGCAAGAAATTGGTAACAGAGATACAGAAACGGTTTCACTTGCCCGAGATGGTAGAGAACATCGGGATGCGCAAACTCCAATGCCGACTTTAGCGCTGATTGGAGCAAATCACGCTGACTGGTGACACGGCTTTTGAGGACAGGTAGCTCGCCGGTCTTTTTCTGCTCTTCTGCTTCCGTGACGGCTTTGCTATCAGCTCGCCAGCGCTTCTGGATTGTGTTAAGAACCTCCCAGAAGTCACGCATACTAGCTTTGATCTTCTCCGAGCCCGGCTGCGATTTTCGAGAATACCATGTAGCTTTGATGATATCATAACGAACCGCTTCATGCGGCTCTTCGGGCCTTGTGTTGGGTAGCGGCGATGGTTCGTCTTCTTCGTCGTCGGTGTAGTCACTGTCGTCATCAGATGACTCGGTGAAGCTCTCGCTATCGCTAATGTCTCGTCTGGCGGCCTTATCGGCCTTGAGAGCTTTAGCCTGAGCAGATTTTGACGAGGCAGATTTTTTAGCAATCTTCTTATTATCGGCTCCCAGCTTCCTTAGGTCCTTTAATGACTGACGGGCGGTATATAGGGGTAGCGCGGCTACACAGGGGTTAGACTGTGAATTACAAGGCATTCTTATGTGGAAGCATAGTGGCTTACTTCTATTGGTAGCTAGGTGAATGGGTTCTGAGCCAAATGTCACGAGTTTATTCAAAGGAACAGATTTAGTGGCTTTCGCCAGAGCAGCTTGATCAAGAATATAAAGTCCGCCA
This sequence comes from Acrocalymma vagum, assembly GCA_028476805.1. NCBI lineage: Eukaryota > Fungi > Ascomycota > Dothideomycetes > Pleosporales > Acrocalymmaceae > Acrocalymma > Acrocalymma vagum. The sequence goes on from JAQGEP010000054.1 coordinate 113,664, forward strand.
GATTTCCTGCCCTTTGGTATCTCATACTCTGGATTGCTCACCGGCTTAGCGACCACAGCGGGCGTTGCACGTTGGGCGAACATCTCCGTTGTGCTCTTTGGTATCTGAGATGGGGGGTTAGTCAATTGCTTTCAGTAGTGGAAGTGGCAAATATGGGTAAACTCACTTGGTAGGGGGATACAGTAACGGGGCGAGCAGTCGGCTGAGGCGCCGGTTGGCCTGTTTGCTGAGACTGCTGCTGCTGTTGAGGCTGCGGTTGTTTTTGTTGTTGCTGCAACTGGTGCTGTTGAAGTACATTCTGTTTTTGCTGTTGTAGCTGCTGTGGTTGTTGCTGTGGCTGCTGCTGCTGATGTATTTGCTGTTGTACCTGCTGTGGCTGTGGCTGTTGTTGTAACGCCTGTGGTGTTACTGAGCCAGATTGAGTGTGCGTTGGGGGAGGATTCTGCACTGCTAACTGGTAGGGAGAATGCTGTTGCTGCCGGAGAGCAGCGGGATCGAGCGACAAAGCAGGGTCTACATTAGAGGTATGGGCGTAGCTGGCTAGTGCCGAACCATGTTGATTAAATTGGCCATACTGATAAGGTGAGGCGTTCTGAAAGCCGTGGTTTTGATTTTGGCTGGCATAAGATGGCTGCTGGCTTATCGAAGTGTATGTTTGCTGCTGCTGTGGAAAAGAGGAATGATGCCATGACTGCTGGCCGGGGGGTGGAGTATTGGAGACCAGGCCGGGATGGTGGCCGCTGAGCTGATCCCACGAAGGGGCAGAGGAGAACTGCTGGTCGACATTGGAAAAGAGATTCTGGTATGCAGCAGGGTCGGCATAGAGGTTTTGGCCTTGCAGTGGGAGGTGATCAGCAGGCACGTGACTTGGGGCCATGGTGGCGCTGGCAAAGGCAGAGTGCAGAAGAACTTGTTACTGGGAGAGCGGAAGAGCGGAAAAGGGGTGTGCTGATTGGCTGACGCACGTCGGGCGGCTTAACCCAATCCGGCGGGCGGGGATTATGCGACAAAGCGACAAAGCGACAAAGCAAATTGCGCTAGGCGCCAAAACAGGCCTGGTGCACAGCGTCACAAGGCAATAGGCGAGCCGGTTCGGGAGCAATTCGAAGGGTAAAGGCCCGTAATACTTCCGGTTTGAGCGGTAGTGTGAAGTGCTGGTAGTGCTGAGTCCTTGGGCTGCAGAGTCCCCCCAGGCAGGGCCGTCGCGGATCCTCTGTCGCTGTGTCTGGCTGTGTCGTGCTGGGGTTTTGGGGGGCGACAAAGTAGCAGCAGGCAGCGTGCGAGATGGAGAGACAAGAGATGATGCGTGCTCAGCGTGCGCAGAGTCAGGGCTGCTGGTTTTCCCACGCCCGCCGCTCTGCTCTCTCGCTCTCTATCCACAACAGCGCTGCTTTTGAATGATGGTTTTTTGAGTGTATCAGCGTGCTTTTTGGCTTGGTTTTGGTTTGGTTTTTGTGGTCAACAGTCGGCACTTGGCCTTTTTTTTCGCGCCTTACTTGCGTGCGTGCTTTGCTTTTGCCTTGCTTGCTTGCTTTGAGGTCACTTGCGCTTTTCGCACCCAGAGTGCGTACACACTGCAACGCGCGGCTGAGCCAGTTGTCGCCTGCAAAGCGAGCGCAGCTTTGAGCTTTTGAGCTTTTGAGCCTTGGGCCTTGAGCGTTATGCCAGAGAGCTTAGTCCGCTCGTCTGGACACAAACTGTCGGACGAATCGTCGAGGGAGCTGGGTTAGTAGCAGAAGCCGGAATGAGCGTCAATCTGCTGTGCCCTGCCCACACCTGCGCGAACCCTCCTAACAAAACACCGCCAGCCTGAATGCACACTTCCCCCAAAAACGTCGAGGACCGAAGAAGAAAAAGTGTCTAGCCTTTGAATCAGAAGCCCTTATTAGTGGGCGGGAGTTCACTGAGAAGCAGCATGAAGATGGAGAGGGATGAAAAAGGTCGTGGTGGGAGGTGGGTGGGCGAAAAGTGAGTTGAAGGAGGAAGGGAGGAGCGGCGCGGGTCGAGCGGTTTGAAAAGCAACGGGGGGCGCCAAGCCCCAGGAGAATGGAAGGGAAGGCACAGGTGGCCCGGCACAACAGCCCAGGCCAGGTAGGTGCGAGCCAGCCAGCCGCCAACAACAGCCAACAGCCAGCAGCTAATAGCCAACATGCTTCTAAAGTTTGGCTGTCATGCATTATGCTACTCACTCACTAGCCACAGTGGCAGAAATTGGGTCCTTCCAAAGTAGAGTAGACATTAGACAGCGATTTATGCAGCTACTGGTTGGTGTGGCTCGCTCTCTCCCGCGGCCGCCGCATCCACCTCAACCACCAAAAAGTGACCACGATTGAGCTTTGCCTACCAACCCAAGGCAGCAGACCCCCACCAACACTTTCTCTCTTTCGCACTCCCATCCAATTTCTCCTTTTCACAATACAACCCAATTGCACGCCTGCAGCACCTCTCTCTCTTTCTCTCTGCCGCATTGCAGTTTCCATCCTCCCCCTCCCCACCATTTTGCTGCACTGCACGCACATGCGGTAACCTGCACACCGGCGGGCGCCATTTCACCATCCCACACAACCAACAATGGCTGCCACCCCCACCACCCTGACTCTACGCGACAAGCAGATCAGTACGCATTCCCTCACGTTTCTCTATCTACTGTCGCCAGCGCGCTAACCTGTACAATCCAGTCTCCATCAAACGCATCCTCAATCTCAATGCGCCCATCCACGACATAAATGCCAACGACGAAATCGCCGACCCTTCCGAAACAACCTCCTCCGACGACACAGTATGGAAGGCATGTGCTCGGAACAATGCCTCACGCATGGCATAATGGCTAACCGCCACAGGTGCTAGTCTTCGACGATATGGGGAGGGACGTCATCTCCACGGTCCTGAGAGTGAATGACCTCAGAGCTTCCGGGGTACTTTTGGGAACATCTGCATACTCCAGATCACGAAGCTGATACTACGGCTAGGTTACCATACACTTGAGCATAAACACGACTCGACATATGATCCCCGATGTATGCAGATCTCACCTCTATTTTCGCAATTGAAGCAATAATAACTTCAGCAAGGTCCCTGTCATATATCTTGTCGAACCCACCCCCGAGAACCTCCAAATAATAACCTCTGACCTTTCGCGGGGTCTCTACAGTATATAATCTCTCAAGGCTCCCCAAATCTAAAATGCATTGCTGACAGCAATCCTGCAGGCCCGGCCTACATCAATTTCCTCTCTAGTATCCCAAGACCGTTGCTCGAAGACTTTGGAGCGCAAACGGTGACCTCCGGGACCGCAGAACATTTGGCTCAGATATACGACCAATACCTAAACTTTGTTGTCTCGGAGCCCGACTTGTTCCATCTGAATATGCCCGGCGCCTACCACACAATCAACAGCGGTCGGTCAGCCGACTCGGAGGTAGACCGCACCATGGATCGAATAGTCTCGGGTCTCTTCTCGGTAGTCGTCACCATGGGCGTAGTACCCATCATCCGTTGCCCCAAGGACGGTACAGCAGCAGACGTTTGCGCAAAGCTCGATCGAAAACTTCGGGATCACATCCTCAATTCCAAAACGAACCTCTTTTCCGACCAAAAGTCCGGTTCGGTTGGCTCAAGACCAGTCCTTATCATTGGTATGTGTGGACTTATACGGTCAACCGGAGTCTTAGCCTGACAGAAGAATAGTGGACCGCAATGTTGATCTGATACCAATGTTCAGTCACTCCTGGATAGTATGTACCGTAACTTCTTCGCTACACTTGTAGCCGGCTTCTAACCCATGAGTAGTACCAAAGCTTAGTCTACGACGTTCTCAACTTCCACCTGAATAAAATTTCCATCTCTGTACCTGTGGTCAAAGATCAACCTGAAAAAGGTTCTAAGAAACAATCCTACGATCTCACAGCATCCGACTACTTCTGGGCGAGAAATTCAGCCTTGCCGTTCCCTAATGTCGCTGAGGACGTGACCAACGAATGGAACAAGTACCAGGAGGATGCTGACAACGTCACTAAAAAGACGGGTACTTCGTCTATTGATGATTTATCATCGGAAAATCAGTTTGCAGCACACCTCAAGGGAGCCATGGCCGCGTTGCCAGAGCTGAGGGAAAGGAAGGCTACTATCGAAGTGAGTCGAGCCACATATTTTAGTCAACTACCTCAACTAAACTGGGTATTAGATGCATATGAATATTCTAGAGGCATTGATGGAGGGCATCAAAAGTATGCAGTCCCCATTGACCTAACTCTATGTGCTAACCAATCATAGACCGTAAATTGGATGTGTACTTCCAGCTAGAGGAGGAACTCACAAAAAACACCTCAGCACAGATATTAGACGTCATTAAGGATGCCGATGGTGGCAACGAACCTCTTGACAAGCTTAGGTTGTTCCTACAATGGTACCTAACCACCGAACAAGATGTGTCCCGCGCCGATCTCGAGAAATTCACCAAAGCCCTCGAAGCCGCAGGTGCAGACGTCACACCTGTGAAGTGGGTCAAAGAAGTCCGCGAACTCACCCGCATGACCATGATATCCTCCGCACCGACCCAACCCGCACAAAACACATCCCAGCTCTTCGGGGGCTTTAGTAGCCTCTCCTCACGCGTCACAGATCGCTTCAAAGAAGCGGGCCTAGGCTCCAACCTCGAAGGCGTCCTTTCCGGCATTAAAAATTTCCTCCCCAAGAACTCAGACCTCACCCTCACCAAAATTACAGAGTCGCTCATGGACCCGCAAAATGCATCTTCCTCCGCTATCAGCAAAACAGAAAGCTACCTCTACTTTGACCCGCGGTCAGCAAACGCTCGTGGCACTTTACCGCCTGCCAGCCAGGCGCGCACGCAGCAGAGCGCCGTTGGTCGTGGCATCGATGCCACGTTTGGTCAGAGGAGGCAAGGATTCAGTGAGGCGATTGTGTTTACGGTGGGTGGTGGGTCGATGGACGAGTATGGTAATTTGCAGGAGTGGGCGAAAAGGACGAGTGCGGCTGGGGGGGCGAGCACGGGGCAGAAGAGGAGGGTTGTGTATGGTAGTACGGCGTTGCTCTCTGCGACGGAGTTTATCAAGAAGGATTTAACAGCTTTGGGGGAGGAGACTTCGTAAAGAGGGTTCTGGGGGAGATAAGGGGATTTAGAGATGAGTTTCGGAGATGAGAGATGACGGGGTCAGGTAACTGAGGAAAGGTCAACAGTCAAGTTTTAGATAAATATCATGATTTTCGTGTGTGGCGTAGTAATTTTTTTTTTCATTCTCCGTTTACTCTTCTCTATTGTTCCCTTGATTTTTTTTTGGTGGGTTTTTTTCCTTCTGAGTTGATGTGCTCAAATGTGAATATGTGAACTGGATATACTGAATACCGTACTGTGCTGGGGATAGAGAATAATGATTTTTCTTCTGCATAGATTTACGAATTATAATTTTGGGTGGTTGATGTGCTGAAGAAGGGAGAGGAATTTTGATAAATTTATGTTAAGTATGCTTGATTGATATCGGAATAAAAAGAAATGATCATGTTCGTAGGCTGAATCTGAATTCTAACTAATCGATCCTCCGTCTCAACCAAATGAAGGGAGATACTGAGACCAGTTGATCGTTATATATACTCCTGGCGGCACTGCTCGCAATCCTACGAGCATCTCGACAAACATGTATGCCCTTACAATTATGTAAGGAAACATGACAGCCTTATGAATATACCGCCGATCGCCGAAGGAAAAGCTCATAGCTGTAGTTGTCGAGAGAGGTAAAACAACTGTAGCTATGCTCGCAGCTCTCCACAAGTATTTCTCTAGCAGTGTTGGAAATTGGAAGTTCCAGGCAAGAAGATGCAATCCTCCAAAAACAGCCCAGATTGCTGAACTAACTACTACCGTTCGTTTTGGTTGACGTAGATCGCGTGGCACATACGCCGACATGTGTATCTTTTTACCATTAGATACCAAATTTGGCGAACGGTTCCTCAAGCTATTATCAGGACGCAGCACGATAGGCTCTCGGACATCAAATGGTTTCTGCCACCAAAACAAGTACATAATCGCTGCGCAGAACACGATACCGGCGGTAAACAGCTCCAATGTCGTGATTGGAAGGCTTTGCAAAGCTCGTCCGATAAGCTGGACAAGAAACCAGATGACTTGTACCAAGGCAATTGCTTTGGTTACCCAGTCAGCCTTACTCCGGTCCTCGATTTCTGCCTTCGTAATCGACGGTAAGGCAATGCGGCCCTCCCTCCACAGTTCGACTAAATCGTCGGTCTGTGGCCGAATTTGCGGCTTGTCTGGCTCAACTTGCACCGAGAATCCGCCCATGGTGACAAAGAAGCATTTACTCAGAGGCCACTCAGGATGCTACAGTAGGTATTGCGTTAGCGCATAATGATACTATGAACATGCAGGGGTCATCGTACATGTGACTTCACTTTCAGTGCTTTTATCAATTCACAGTAGGCACAGGTGCTAAAATACTCCGGGGCTAGAACAGTTCCTAGAAAAATGACCAGTCTGGACTTGAATATCGCAAACGATGTGTCGTCATCTGCCGGCACGTTTGGGTGCACAGCGCTCCAAGTACAGATGAAAATGGTAGCAAAGCAGCTCCAAAGCAGGCCTGCAGTTCCCCGGCCATCAGGCTCAGCTGCCCATCCAATGAAGGAGGAATTTTTCGGGCTCATATTCTTAAGGAGAGGAAATAGAGATCCTTGAGGATTTAAGATCTCAAGACGATGCTGAGAGCATTGCACACTGAGTCAGCATCCGCAATGTGAGGACTGCTAGATATATGTCTGTCTGCCTGACTAGATGGAGGCAAACAACTACGCCTCGCCCATTCAGCAATCCCAGTTTATTGCCTGTCAGCCTGACCCTACAACCCAAGTCCGATTGGAGTGCCTCGGACGCCACAGTAGCACGAACTGGTGAAATCAATCTAACTCTACAGATTCAAGGAAAATACTAGACCAATAGACATTACTAGGCACTCAGCAATACGCCTCTTGAAGCTATTTGCGTATTGATCAACACGTACATTCTGATAGAGATTCATGGTGACAACCTAATGTCAAGAAAATCTTCAGAATAGGCCCAGGTATAGAAGATTGTAGAAAATAATAGCTCTTTGGTATGGTTGTACATCTCCCCAAACGCCATGCAAATGCCTATCCGGCCGATCCTTTGGCAGTACTGTACATATATCATACGCTCAATCCCTATTCGGCTGAGTACAGCCCACATCCAATTCTATTTGCCTTTGTATAGCCTTCTTCCTTCTCATGTCGATATAATACAGAGTATGTCGTCTGTCTTCTTGATCATTTGTGGGTTGCGCGCATCAACCTACTATCCCCTCTACTTTTCGACCAAATCTAGCTTTTTTTCGCCGTAGACGACTCTGCAGCAGGCCCTTCGTATATCTCTGCGATCATTGGTTGTCGCTCGTACCCTTCTACAATATCATGGCCGCCACGCTCCTTCCAGGTCCTAAGGTATTCCTCGCCCGTCAGGCGTTTCGGATACGCTTCATAATCGCCGACATTTCGGGCCTCGGGGTGGCGGACCTTTTGCGTGGAGGAGGCAACGAAGGGGGTCAACTAATGCGATTTCTTAGCACTGATTCAATTGAATGAAGTCCGTTTAAGCCCAGCTAATTCTTTGCGACGACTGATGCACATCCATTCTCTTTCCAAGATAAAACGTACTTGCAAATCCTTCACACCCTTTAACGGATATACATATGTCCTGATCTTGTGGAAATCTGGGTGGAAGTTGCCGTGCTTGTCAATAGTTCCCATGGAGCCCACTCGGTTGCCTTTATAGTATTCCTTGCCAGCTTGTTTAGGGGACAGCGGGAGCCGTCGTATCGTTCCTTGTAGGATTGGAGAGGGCCTGAACATCTCGGCGACGAATGGGAAGTCGAGTTCAAAGGAGAGTGGGAAGACGGGCGTGCAATGGATCGATGAATTTGTGATGCTGTCGAGACTCGAAGTTCTCCGTCGAGAGCTGCGGGCGGCAGAACCTCGGGATCCGCACAGCGGGCAGAAAAAAAAGTTCGGCGAGAGCCAAGATTTCGAGTGCACAAGCAACCTCTCTTTTTGCCCACCGCCAGAGCTTGTACGCTTTCTCCCACCACCACAGCGTCAAAATGCCACCTCGGGTAGCGCGAAGCTCTGTTCAGGGCTCCAGACCATCAAAACCTCGCTCAGGTGGCCGAAATCCCAAAAAGGCGCAGAAGAGGGCGCTCAACGCTTTCTCGATTGCCTCGCATGAGCACCCAGATCGAGTAAAGATACGTAAGAACCGACTGGGGGAGCTCGATCCTTCGTTCCACCGTAAACGAGCACGTTACGAATCTGGCGACGAGGATGACGACGACGAAGATGAAGAGTCCAACGAACCGAAACGGAGGAAGCAACTTGGCGATAATGTGGAGGAGGGAAGCGATTCCGATGGGAATACTTGGACTATGGGACACGTAGATGATGATGACGACGAAGAGATTGACAGTGATGAGGCATTTGGTGAAAGCGATGAGGAGAGATTTGCAGATTTTACCTTCCGCGGAAGCGCGCAAAATCAGAAAGGCAAGAAAAGTGTAAAATCCAAGAAGAGGGAGGCCCCGACAGATGATTCAGAGGGAGACATTGATCTTGATGAAGGAGAGAGTGCTGATGGCGAAGAGGAAGACGAGGACGACTTGGGCGAGGATGCTATTGATCTTGCTACGGCGCTGGATCAATGGGAAGAGGACGAAGAGGATGACCGAAAGAAGAAGAATAAGAAAAAAAATAAGACCTCAGCCCTTGAGAGCAGCGACGAGAGCTCTGGATCGGACGAACACTCGGATTCGTCATCAGAAGACGAAGATGAAGAAGACAGGAGGGCCCAGCTACAAGATTTGATTTCTTCCTTACCGAATCGGGATCCAGGGCGCAGTCGGAATAAAGGGGTTGAGGTTCACGAATCGTCGGCCCCAGACGAATTTGGGGTATCAAGAAAGGTCGATCTCACGAGCTTTAAGCCCAAAGGTGTCGATGACGAGCGAAAGAAGGCCCTGAAACTGTTGCAGGACGATAAGTCGTCAAAACGAAACGATATTGCTAGAAAGCTAGATGCCCCGCTCCCCAAACGGCAGCAGGACAAGCTCGACCGCGCTGCTGCTAACACGAAAACTAATGAAACGCTCGACCGTTGGACAGACACGATCAAGCAAAACCGTCGCGCTGAACACCTCTCTTTCCCGCTCCAACATAAGAATTCCGGGAAGTCTATGGGCGAAGATCGACTCTTGCCTACCACCGCCTCTGCTCCCACCAATGATCTTGAAAATGCTATTCAGTCAATCTTGCAGCAAAGCGGGCTGTCCAATGGCAAAGAAGACGAAGAACAGATTCAGAAATGGGAGGAGCTTCAGACTAATAAGCTGCCCTTGGAGGAGGTTTTAAGGAGGCGGGCTGAGCTTCGAAGAGAACGAGAGCTGCTTTTCCGTGAAGAAGTCCGTGCTAAGCGAATCAAGAAGATCAAAAGTAAAGCGTACCGCAGAGTTCATCGAAAAGAGCGCGAACGGTTATTGGAGCGTGAGCGAGATGCTCTCAAGGCGGACGGTGTCGACGTCTCCGAGGACGAGCGCGAGTATAACGACCGCAGGAGAGCTGAAGAGCGCATGGGTGCTAAACACCGGGAAAGCAAGTGGGCGAAGGGCGTCAAAGCAACTGGTCGCGCCGCGTGGGATGCCGATGCTCTTGCTGGCGTGACAGAAATGGCCAAGCGTAACGAAGAACTTCGACGTCGTATCGAGGGCAAGGCCATCCGCGACTCAGATGACGAGGGCTCAGATATACCAAGTAGCGACGAATCGAGCGAAGAGGATGAAGAGGGTGGCGACGAAGTGCTCCAGCGGCAACTTTCAAAATTGAGACATAATCCATTTTCTACAGACAATTCGAAACTCGGTCAGATGGCGTTCATGCAGAAAGCCGAAGCGGCAAGACGTGCGCAAAACGACGAAGCTATCGAAAGCATGCGCCGTGAGCTGGCTGGCGAAGACAGCATCAGCGAGGACGAAGTTGAGAATTCAACCAAAGTGGGACGCCGCAAGTTTGGTCCTGGTGGCAACGATGCTGCCCCAGCCATACAACTTAATCGCAGTGAGTTCGAGGAGAGAGCAGGATCTGACGAAGAGCAAGAAACATCAACCAACCCGGCGACCGATGGACCATCGAATGGCTCTCGCAAAGATAAGGACACAAAGAAGAATGCTATAAATGGTATGGCTAATGCTGCCCGCAAACCTGTTCGTACGGATGACAACGGAGAGGCCGATGTAGGATCTCAGAATCCCTACCTTGTCAAGGCCAAGAAAGACAGGAAAACGGAAAGCAAACCCGTGGACGGTACCTTTCTAGATGATATGGTCTCGAAAACCCAGAAGAAGTCACAGTCGATGTCGAAACCAGCTTCAAAGGTACTTGAATCATCAGTTGATGAATTTCTCCAGCAACGCGTCACTGTGCCAGACGATGAAGGCTGGACTACTGTACTAGGTGATGACCAAGAAGAAGATGATGATCAGTATGACGACCTTGAAAATGAGGGCGTGGACTTGGACGTTGTTCTTCGCAATCAGCAACTCACAGCGAAAGGTTTCGCGGGCGATGATGTTTTGGCCGAGTTCGAATCAGAGAAGAAAGCCACTATTCAAGAAGAAGATTCCCAAGAGATAACAAATGTCCTTCCTGGCTGGGGTGCCTGGACTGGCGAAAATCTCACCGCGGCAGAGAAAAAGCGGAAAGGCTTCAAAACTGTTACGAAGCGTGAGGGCATTGATCCAACACTGCGCAAAGACGCAAAACTCGACCGCGTTATCATCAACGAAAAGCGAATGAAGCCTAACGTCAAATACATGGCGAGCCAGCTACCATTCCCCTTCGAAACGAGGGAACAGTATGAACGAAGCTTGCGAGTGCCGAAAGGCAAGGAATGGACCACAAAGAAGACCTTTCAAGATGCGACGAAGCCTAGAGTTATTGTCAAACAAGGGATTATCAAACCTATGCGGAAGCCTATGGTTTAGATTTGCGGATTTGCATTTGGGCGTCTGAGAGGGATGTAAGCTTTTATTTATATCAAACACATAAATAGACACGACCCAATAAATGAATGGATTTCGGCGCATCCCATAAGCGCAGTGAACAGCTCGTGCCACAAACCGGCTACGTACCTGATCGCCTGATGATGTTCATTGTAACTCAGTGGCTGAGTGGATATACCTACTAATATCGGATGCGACGATCCGGGAAATGACTGTGGTGTTGTAATCATGAGACTAATCGGTGTGGGGTGCATTGTTAGTTGCAAGTGACAGGCGGTAACCGAAATTGGTAACACATGTCCACGGTTACGCTAAAGTTGTAGTGTACCAACTGCTATTCACCCCCACGTTTGCTCTACTGCTAGCATTGAAAGGGAAGAATTCTGAGATGTAGTCGTCTCTTAGACTTCCAGGTGCTGTCCTCTCGAAGAAGTTTCGATTATGTATTGTGTTGCATGGAACAAGCCAGCCAATGGTGCACCCACCCACACTGACAAGTGCCTATATTCAAGACCAAAATCATCCAAAAAGGCAAAGAGGCCGTCCAAAAAGAGGTATCTCCGCATTTATGTGCCACTGTGGCACGCACCTGTCAGTAGAGCCTCGCACATCCCCCTTGCCGATCGCCAACCAACGGGTCTGTCAGACTTGAGACCTGTTAAACGGGTGCTTTCGTTCTATGTAGCGCAAGGCCATATCATCTGCTAGCCATATTCTCTGAGTACTCTACTTGTCCGCTTGTCACCTGGCTCAGCCCTCCCTTGACGAGTTTCCTGTTCCTAACTCTCTTCAGATACTTTCCCGCTACATGTACTCATTAACAGTGTCTTCTACCGCCACTTGGTCTTCTTTTGTCACCGTGGACTAAACATGTGTTGCGTGCCGAATGACCCTAGTGCGGCCGCCGGCCCCGTTATGTTTCTGCTTCATTTCAGCCTCAGGGATTGTGCGGTTGATGCGCCTTTGTGGGATCCCTACGGTATCATATCGAGCAGATCGCAGATCGCAGGCCGCAGGATCAGGGAGATGTGAAAGGGCATTTCTAACGTCGCTCATGGCCACTATATAAGATCTCAGTGGAGCATTGATTAGCTTGGTAGATGGCCGCTTCAATGCTCCTGAGGTCTCAGTCTTGTATCGTTGCACGAGTAGATTCGTCTGGCTGATTTGGCTACGACTCCCTTTTTGTAGCGGTTTCCCCCTTTCGCAATTCTTTTTTGCCTCCTTAGATTATTTTGTCGCAAGATCCGTTTCAGATGTCTATATTCGTCATTCTTCGGTTCTTAAGTCCACTGTTGCGAGCCGTGCCGGTGGACAATACAAAGGTTGCTACCCCTGAAGGCAACGAAGATGTGGTCTGGGAATCAGTGTTTTTCACGACTACTGTGGTATGTATAAAGAATTTCGAGAACTTCGCGATGATTAACAAGGTAGTATACAACGGTCACAACACGCTCAGGTGTTTCTGCTTCCACCAAATGTGACACCACGATTGAAGCGGCATGGTCCGCTTCCATGGGCAGTGGAAGCGAGGAGACTGTGACGAACTTGATGAGAGATGAAGTCTCTGGTAGTATAAATTTTCCCATATCTTCCTTAGTAAGTTCATATCGACGTTTTTGACCTTCTTGCTCCGGCTTCAGTGGTCCCTAAACCCTTCGCACAGCGGCCCAACTTGCCACCGCCATCTGCTGTGATTCTCCTCATGATCTGATCTTATTTGCATTTTACTGCTTACTTTGGTATTTGTGGCTTTTGTACGACGGAATTATTTGGCAGAGGGCCAAAGTGGGGCCTTGAGGACGTTTGCGCGTTCTCGCAAAACTTCTGTCGCTCTTTCCAAGGCTTACATTCATCAGCAATGGACTTCCCCATCGCAGGCCCTGCCCGATTCGCAAAGTGTATACATATCTTTGAGCCCTATATTATCATTGAACTCTCCTGTATCTACGGACCCAATATCGCATTCTCCTATTTCTACACCTACGATATCGCCCGAACCCCCTTTGCGAAACAAAATATCCTACCCTGCAGCTCTGGAAGCTAGCGCATCACTCTCAGTAGCGGCCTGTCAACAAATGCCTAGGCGATTATCTCGATTCATGGGCCAGTCGCATTCGAAAGTGTCAAATTCCGAATCTAAGAAAGAGTCGTGGAGGAACACTCTCAAGGATAACTTGAAGGAAACTTTGACGTCCTTTGGTATAGGAGATGCTCCGAATCCTAGCCAGGTACCTGCGGACAACATATTTGTCCCAATTAAGAAAGACACCGACATTCTCTCCCAAATCGACATCAACTGTTCACACCCAGCTCCGAGAACAGGTATATTAGACGATGACAGCAAGACCTTGCACACCAACAAGTTCTACGCGAATGCATTCCTTGGCCAGCAAAACCAGCCCATTTGGACACATCCTTACTATATATGGTGGGGAAAGGGTACAAAGCAGAAAGGGCAGATACAGACTTGGGGAATGAATGTTGGCCATGCAGAGTTTCAGGACCTTTTATACTCCGGAAACGGAACCCCTGTACAGGTAAAATCTGATATTATGCGTTTAGACTGGTCATTTTGAAGTGCACTAATCCTTGTAGGCGTACATAAATCCCCGTCAGTCACTTGTGGTCTCAGCAAAAGAGCTTGACACGGGACTTGACCCTGCGGCAACCCTGACAACGGATACTCATCTCCCCTTTTCCGTCAATATCAATCTCAACACTGCGTCCGCGCCGAATGAACGCAAAATTACTTTTCCAGTCGTTCAAGGAATGAGCTTTGTCACTGCGAAGTATAGCAATGCAAGACCGATGATACAGACAGGAGGTGATGGTTTCAAGGAAGTACTTGGGTCTGGAAAAGTAGGAGGTTCGGCCAAATATCTGGCAAAAGACAAGGATGGCCGATCCTGGGTCATATATGTCACACCCTTACCGGGTCTGAAATACGATCCAGTTGCATTTGTGCTGACAAATAATAATACACTGCTTGGACCCTCCGGATTTAGCGGGACAATTCAGGTTGCTAAAAATCCCCTCGGTATAGAAGGCGAAGCGCTTTATGACAAAGCAGCTGGCACATATGTCACTGGCGCTACAATTACTGGAACGGTCAACGACACCAAAGGGACTTATTCGCTCAATTACAACAAAGTTGGCAACTCCACCCTTCTCATGTTTGCTTTGCCGCACCATGTTCAATCACTTGATCCAGAAATTGCGGACAACGTCACAAAGCTTCAACTCCGAACCACAACAAAAGGAAACGTTACGGCCATTTTCGCAGATACAGTGACCTTGGTTGAGCCTCAACTTCCTACTGGAATGGGATTCGGGCCTTGGAACCCTACCTCCACAACATCAAAACTTCATTATCCAACTAGCTTTCTGAACTTTCTTGCTGGAATCGCAGAGCGGGATCTTTCTCGGGCTATGAATGAAACAATCCCACAGGACTCGATGTACTATGCTGGAAAGTCTCTAGCAAAGCTTGCTACTCTTGTATGGGTTATCCATGACGTACTCAACAACACTGCTCTCGCCACCAAGGGACTTAACGAACTCAAGTCTGAAATGCAGCGTTATGTTGAGAACAGACAGCAATTTCGCCTCAATTACGACTACACCTGGAAAGGTATTGTTTCCACTGCAGGCTACGCGGATGCAGGTGCCGATTTTGGGAATACCTACTACAATGATCACCATTTCCACTTTGGCTACTTCGTGTACACTTCTGCAGTCATCGGAACGCTTGATCCAGAGTGGCTCGACCAGGGTGACAATAAGGAATGGACCAATATGCTGGTTAAAGATTTTGCGGAGAGTGATTACAATGGTCGGGACTATCCCTTCTCTCGTGCCTTTGATTGGTACGTAGGGCATAGTTGGGCTAAAGGACTCTTCGAGAGTGCCGATGGTAAAGACGAAGAGAGCACGAGCGAAGACGGCTTCGCGAGCTACGCGATCAAGATGTGGGGAAAGACAATCGGTGATGCCAACATGGAGAAACGAGGTATGGATGGACATCAGTTCTTAATTGGTGGGGAGGCACTAACAGACAACACTTACAGGAAATCTCATGCTTGCTATCCAATGGCGTTCCTTCAATAACTACTTCTATCTGACTTCCACCAACGCAAACCATCCTCCAAATTTCATCCCCAATAAGGTCACCGGTATTCTCTTCGAGAACAAGGTCGACTATACCAGTACGCTACCTCTCTCTCCCTCATTTCTTCATTCTATATCAGATCTTACTAATTGTGGAACAGCTTACTTTGGTGCCCTCCCACAATACATCCACGGCATCCATATGCTTCCCGTCTCTCCCCCAAGCACCTATCTGCGACCCAAAACCTTTGTTCAGGAAGAATGGGACGCCTTTTTCGCCAATGATAAAGCAGTGCTCGTTGACGGCGGGTGGCGCGGCGTACTGTATGCGAACTTGGCGCTTATAGATCCGAAGGCCAGTTTTGCATTTTTCAGGAACGGGGTGGATGGCTTTTGGGATGATGCTTGGATTGATGGAGGGGCTTCGAGAACGTGGTACTTGGTGCTTGCGGCGGGGTTGGGTGGTGCAAGTAGGTAGAGTTCGTAGAGAAGTGGGAGCTGTGTAGTGGAGAATGTACTCAGATTCGGATGCGTAGGCGGATCAGATTGATAGACTTAATGAAGCAATGATATGTATATACATGAGCTTATATACTGACATTGCGCATTTAAATCTCTTTCTAGGGGAGAGGTTTTCCACCCTGGTACTACACTGTGCAATTTAATTGTATAGCTTTGTATAGGGTACAGCGTTTTGATGTTGAATGTTTCTTTAAAAAGCAACCTAGATCGAAATGAATGATATTTTTCTTAGCGGACAATATAGAATCGGTTGAAACACTCTCTTGTGTCGCAGAAAAGTTGTGAAATACATATATGGATTCGAAATCACCAGAATCCTCTGAACATTCATCAAAACCGCCTGTATGTAAATTTACGAAGGAAATAAAGTGATACATATTCTTTTCCTTTCCTTTTGCTAATTAACAGGCGGCAGCCAATGGAGAAACCGCCTATATATAAAAATATTCTTTTACTTTGTTTATACTATAGAGCACGCTGAATTCGATGAAACCAACTGCTTATGATTTTTGACTTCGAGGCTTATTTCCGCGATATGAGAAGTACTCTGTTTGAATGTACAAAATCTTGTCCGTGACATGAGACGTTAAACACATGTGTATCTTTTAAGAACCATTGCTTCATTACCTGGACGACCAACTTGGAAAGTGTGCATTGAATATCCTGCTATATACTATAAAGAATGAAAAGGGTTTTTCCATTCGCTAGGCTATGTGTACAAAGAGTTGAAGAGATCTTCGAGTTGATCAAGCTCAAATTTCAAGACTACCACACCTCCTTCTGCACTCTCCATGATGATCGTGGTGCCCCGAACCACTACTCGCCCAAACCTGCTTTGTGATGGTCGGAAACTAGAGGGCAACCACAATAGCTTCTCCGAGTTGAATGTTATCCATTGGTCATTTATTCCCAAGCCCTTGTACAGCGCACGTTGAAGGCGCGCATCGAGTTCCGTAACTGCCGTGGTGAATGAATCTCCAAGGATTATAGAACCAACGGTAGTATGAAGATAAGATCCAGAAGGGTCGAATGAAATACCACTGGGCCAATAAGCCATTGAGAGCAACTGCAGAAGTTGTCCACTCTTGATATCCCGCACACTGACTAAATCTTCTTTCTCCAACACTTTATTTAAAACTACAGCCAGCTTAGTTGAGTCGTAAGAGAAAGCTGCAGAAGAGTTGATTAGAGAAAATCTCTTGTTATATCCTTCCAATGTATGTAGGCATTTACCACTGCTACAATCCCAAAGCTTCGCTGTGCCATCGCGGGCTATCGACGCCAACCAGGCCGAGTTACGAGAGAACGCCATCAACGCAACTGAGTCATGGTGGCTCTCTGACATCGGTAGTTCGTGCCCTCGCGGAATATCCAATATCCGAATCGTACCGTTACTGAAGCCTGTAGCCAGTCTATTTGAGTCGTAGGAGAAAGCTGTTGATTCCACATGAGCAGCGTTATCCTGGCTTCCTTGGCTTTCATATGCCGAGAGGCATTTCCCAGAGACGGTATCCCAAACTTTCAAATCCCCGTGACGTGTAATTGATGACAGCTTGGTTGAGTCATAAGAGAAATTCACTGTGGTTACTTCTTCTTCGTGACCCCTTAGTGTATGAAGCCATTCACCATTCTTAATATTCCATAGTACAATTGCATCGTTTCCCAATATTGTTGCCAAGATGGTTGAACAGTAGGAGAAAGCTACTTGGAGTACCACATCACCACAGTCTTCAAACCTTTCGAGGTCACTGCCACTGTAGCTGTCCCATATCTTGACTCCAGGACTGTCGTGCCTAGGTTTTACGGATACCAACGTAGTCGAGTCGTGAGAAAGATCCAGTGGGGAGATACCAGTGATAGAGCCGTTACTCTTCAGGGACGTCTCATTACTAGTAGCATCCCATATCGTGATTAGGCGGCCGCCATTGTTTGATATTGCCAATCTGGTTAAGTCGTTGGATACAACTATGCATTCAACTATATACCACTGGCCTGATTCTAATATTCGGAGACATTCACCGCTGCGGGAGTCCCATAGCTTAATTTTGTTATCATACCCCGACCATGTGACCAGCTTGGTAGCGTCGTGGGAGAAGTTTATCGAAGCCATGTAGTAATCTTCAAAGTCCTGTATTTCCCAGTATTCGTCACTGTTGGTATGCCATACCTTATGTTTGCGGTTACTTTCTTGTATTGCCAACATAATAGAGTCGCGAGAGAAGGCCACTGCATTGATGTGCTCTATTTTAGCATGACCTTTATGGATCGCTGTTTGTTGGATGCAATCATTTCTGGAGACGTTCCATATCATGGCTGCTTCAAAGTCCCTGACTGACACTGCCCCCACTTCAGCAGAGTCGTGAAAGAAGCCTAAACAGTGGATGTTGGGATCAGGACACTCTAGTGTCTGAAGGCACTCGCCACTGGCAGCGTGCCAAATCTTGACTTTTCCGTCCGTGAAAGTCGCTAGTCTATTGTCGTGTGAGAAGGCCACTAAGCGCACACGACCATGGTGGCCTTCAAGTATCTGCAAGCACTCGCCACTTTCGGTATCCCATAGCCTTATTGTATCGTTCGATGCTGACACCAGTCTCGTGAAATTAGGGGAACAAGCCAAGCTTGTGACGAAACCGCCATTTTCTTCTAGATTTTGGAGGCAAGGACTCCAGTCTTGTTCGACAGGGGACTTTATATCTACCCATCTCGGCGCCTCACTGCTAAAGTTTTGTCTTGTAAGGCTGTGGATAGGGCTGAATAGGAGTGTAGACGAATATGCCTGCAGTGGAGTGGTCTCAATTCCAGGTTTGAAAAACATAGCGAAACGATGCGCATCTCGCGCTACGTTGAGCAATGGTGTTACAATATTCCTTCGCTGTCCTGCATTAGCAAGTTTGTCAATGGAATAAAGATCTAGGTATTACCTGGATTGAAACCCCAAGCTTCGCTAGAGATACGACTCCCTTGGGTACCATTCTTTGAAGGCTAAGAGCCTCGAGCCAGCAAAGATACTTTCGTGTCATGAATTTCTCAATGGCATTCGCAATGTCAATTTCTTCTGGAGAATCCAGAGTAGATCGAATGGCCCAGTCACAGAAATGATCCACCCAGTAAAGACACGAATACTGCGAAGCACCTAACGGATCTGGTTCAGGGACTTTGACTTGGTCAACGGGATATCCAGGCCACTTCAAGTTGTAAATATCCCGTCGCAATGTTCTTTCCAAGACCTGGAGAGACTTTGAGCAGACCGTGTAGTGGGCTTCTTCCACCCCTAATGGGGAAAACCTATCGAAAGCATTGAGTAAGAAATCCTTGGCCGACTGATGCACAAAATAAACAACTCCGTTTTGGGTTGTCAAAAATGAGCCGCAAAGGCTAATGATCTCCTGCAAGGTTTCGTGATTGTCGCCGACAGTCACACTGCCAGGTTCGTCCATAAGGCCAGCCAGCTCCGTCACTCTGATAGGCCTATAAACTACTACAGCTATTGCTAGTATACGTTTGCAAAGAGTTGCATCTTCCGATTTGTCAATTTGTTGTATCATTCGTCCATACAGCGAATTGAGTCCAGACGGGAATGCGTGCAATCTCTCTCGCACGTTCCATCGAGAAATGTCCTGGAGAGCTTGACAGACTAAAGCTACCCAGAGAAAAGTGTTACTGGCGTTCGAAGTCAGATGATCGAGGACGGCTTCCTTGGTTTCTCGGTCGTATTTCTGTTTGTGCGCTAGCTGAAGCACCTTGTGCTGAATATACTTTTCCACGGCTCCGGAAACATACTCTGCGTTAAGTTCAAGTGACAGTCTTTGGTGTCCTGCCTGCTCCAGGCGCCGCTCAATATCAGGCCAGTTGCGACTTGAAACAAGCCACTTAACATGATAAAAGGTAGAAGATATCTTCACAAGAAAGTCAAGCAGTTTCGGAAAGTCCGAGCATTCGTCGAGCGCATCGATAATAAAGTACATCTTCGTCAGGCTTTGGTCCCGCAGTATGTTTTCGAGGATTTCCATCAAGGCATACCATGCGTTAATATCCTCAAAGAGGTCTTTGCCTGATTGGTCGTATTTTTGTTGAATGTGTGATAGGAGTGATGGTCGCTGGCTTACAAGTAAGAATACTAAACCCCGTATGACGGCGGTGGCATGGTTAAGGCGAGAGTCTGTAGCCTGGCAGAAGAAGTAGCAAACACAATCTGTTACCGCCATTGAATTATTCAACTCATTCACAATTCCACAGAGAAGCATGGTTTTGCCCTTGCCCGGGTCGCCCTTAATCCATAATAGTTGGCTCCCTTGAGTATGGCGCCATTTCCGGTATTCCGGGTCATATAGGATCCAACGATACAGATCCTTCATCAAGCCACCTTTAGTGTCTTCAATCCGCCTCTTATCATCTCGGGGGTCCGTGGTTCGTAAATCCTTAAGTAATTTGCTATTGACTTCTTGCTGCTTGGAGTCTTGCCGATCGTCTGCGGGTGTTATGCTCTCTAATAGCTCCCTCGTATAAGCTGCCGCTGTTGCTGCTGCGTAATGTTGCCACACCTTATTCTTATGGGAGTCAGAGTAGTCACAGATCCCACGCACAATGAGGCATGGGTACTTCTGAATTACGCCTGCGCCTTCCATCTCAAAGCATATGACACTATGCTCATTTTGCAATCTGTTTCGTTCAGCTGGCGACAGTTGAAGTTGGTTGCTGGATCCGATGTTCCCATAGTGGATCTTTGGGGTATCTGTACGACGAATGGCAGTCGTGCCACGGTGTTGCCGTTGCTGCAAAAACTCCAAGTTGCAGCACAGTCCGCAATCAATGCCCTGATGAGTATTTGGATGCGGAAATTGGTCGCAAAACAGTCTGTCCTTATCGGGTCCCGGATCCTCGAATTTGAGCCGCTCCTCTTCGTGTATCTTTAGTCTCATGTTACTGAGAAGTGAAGGAATTCTGGTCCCAGTCCCAGTGCTGTGATCCGACCGCAGATTAGTAACGGCTCCCAGTAGCGTATCGGGAGGGCTATTTGTATGGCCCACAAAATTTAGGGTGCCATGCCCTATCCAAGCCCCAGAATCGTATCGAACGACGCCACCAAAGTTCCCAACTGGATAACTGACGACTACATCACCGAGTACAATCTCCGTGGCTATGCCTGCCACTCCGTATCGGGGTACCCCACCTCCTATACCGACTACTAAGAAGAATCGAATATTGGGGAAAGCATTTTGCATCGCGGTGGCTAGGGCCGACGCTGCGTCCGTTCCCATTTTCGACTGTACGCCCAATACAATATTATGCTGGCCGATTCTTCCCCCAAGAAAGCGATACCCATTTACATTGATGTGCCCATGCTCTTGCTCGAATGATGATCTTGCGGCCGTGTGCTCGAGAGCCAAAGGGGCTATCCATCCCACTGTGTAAGAAGCTTTATCCATTCTGGAGGTATAGTCGAAAAGCGCAGAGAAGTGAGGCAATAACGGCCGGAGAACGCCCCATCTATTAGGGTGCTACTTGTAAAAGGATAAGGATCACAGTTCTTTTGCAGGATAGTGGGTGGATTTGGAAAATGGTGTTCAGATTTGATCAGGCTGAGCTGCGATGAGGGGAACCAAGACTGGCATGCGTGCTGACATAATTCCCTATACACCACATGTGCAACCCATACAACAAGCTTAGGATACAGTCAAAAAAAGTTTAGCTTATAGTATCCCCTTGTGCATTCCTATCATTACTCTGATAACGCGAATCCGGATACACCATTTTCGTAACTAAATTATACCAAGCTCAATGAAAATCGCGAGAGCACTGACAAAGACACTGGGTAGATCTGCAGTAGCCAAAGCCCGTAAGATCACATCAATTGTCTATCTCATTCGACACAGAAAGGGCATATGTCCTCTCTTGCAAAAAAATAAAAAAAACGCGACTAGCTCGGAATACTACTTTACAGCCTGGGAGCCATGCTGTTTGTGATATCATAGCAGGTGATTGTGCACATGTAGAGTTCCATGGGGAACGAAATATGCACAATTAATTGCGGGACTATGGGCTGATCACGGACAGACGTGGTTTGCGTCAACGATGGTGATACCTAGGTAGTATGTTTGGAAAATAGCAAGCTCTACCCACAACTGATTAAGATTTCTAACAAATTAGATCTCGATTTTGTGCATAAAACGTTATATCAGAAATGCAGCTTGCTTGTCTTAGGTGGTTTCCATCCTGATTTGCTAACCGCTTGTACCCTCCAGAGGTGATAGATATAAGGTGAATGTAACCAGCCAATCGGAGCGCAAGAAGGCCGCAAGGCTGCGGCCGCCCTCTTGCGGTTGTCAAGTCATGTGGGTCCACGTTTATGACTGCGCAACTGCACATGGTTGCCTTCCAGGCTGAAATGTAAATGTCTACTCCGTACAGGTGAACCGCCCGTCTTTTTAAGAACCCACAAAGAACCGCTGAGCGACTGGCGCTGCTGCAGCTCGTAAAGTAACCCATAGCTTGGCGCGCCTGAGGCCCCCGCAGGTTGCGCAAGAGAAGACCAACCAAGACCAACCATCTCTCTTCTCCCAGCCACTCGTGTTTCACTGCAACACCCCTGGTCACAACGCGCTGGCCCCCTCTCCTCCATGCTCTGGTGGGCCGCCAGCCAGTCACTACATGGTCGAAGCAAACGGTCTGGCTTCCGCCATGTAAACCCGTCGCCAGCGATTCAAAACGCTTCCTTTGCCATCTCTCAGCAGTCCAGGTCCATGTCTCGCAACTCTACTGGCCACACATCACAAGGTTGCTCCATGTGCCGGCAAAGCCTCCCCGCTTCCCTCGTGGTACAACTCTAGCTGTCACTTCGACCTCACCTCTCAACTCTCTCCAGCCCAGCCCACAGCCAAAGCCAAAGCCAAAGTCCAAGCAAGACTCCATCCATCTCATCCCTCACCACTGCCATTAATCTACCCCGCCCATACCAACGATGGGCACAATGGACAACGGAAGCTTATACGACCACGATATACCGTCACTGAGCGCCTCACTCGAAGCCTTTGATCCGGAGCGCAGCACCCATTCTGCCTACAGCGCACGCTCCGCAATGAATTCTTCGCGATGGAGCGCTCCCCAAGAGCCCGACGAGTCCGAACCAGAGTCTGAAGGCCCTTGGGCACCCCCCGCATGGCAAAGATCCAACAATCACTGGTACCGAAAGTCACTACTGAGCGACAGCGCAACGCGCTCCAGCCCTTCCAAGAGTCCCTTTGACTACCGCAGCGACCGTGAAGTCACGCCTTCGCGCATTCCGCTGCCAGAGTCCCCGCTCAAGCAAACCCCCCGCACGAGTCCAGAGCCAATGACTGAGGAGGACCAAAGACGATACTCACCTGATAACATTGCATCGCGGCTGCAGTCGCCATCCGAGGAGCCACAGGCACAGCACGACGACCAGCTTGCACTATCACACCATGAAGATGCAAGCAATCTCGATGGCTGTATGTAGCGGGTTCGTGTGGATATTTTGGTCGTATAGTAGGCTAACGAGCAAGTAGTTGTTCGATTCGCGATTCGCGGCGAGACGCTATTCCGGACAGCGCCAATCGAAGAGACGATATCAACCGTTGCAAATGGTCTCCAGCTGTTTACACGGTCGCGGACAAATCTCTTCACTACCATTGCCGTCGTCATCTTCTCCTGGATCCTGCTGCAGCCATGGACCTCCAGTCTGATACCAGACGTCGCCAATGTCGCCAACATGGCCAAGCAATTCGAACCGCTCATGTACGCATCTGAGAATGTGATTCCGCGGTCACGAGAGCTGGCGGAGGCGAGCATTGCTGTGCAGGATCTAGGAGAGAGTGTGCGCGCGACCAACATGTCGGCGTCGACGGTTATAATTGACCAGCTGGATGATCTGGGCGACAGTCTCAAAGTGCTGTCGGAGAAGATTACAAGCTTCTTCACCAACGTTGATGCGGACATGGATTCGTATGTCTTCCCTTTTCAAGCTTTTCTTCCATCCCTCATAAATTATAAGGCAATTGCATATATATTCATGTACATATATAGTATGATATACTAACACCCCCTCCAGCATCCTCATAACAATGGAATGGGCGAAACGCGAACTCCAATCCATCCAAGCCCCCTCCAAAGCCAGCATCCTCGACACTGTAATCGGCAACCTCCACGGTGCCCTCTCCCTAACTGGTATCCTTTCCACCAACGGCTCCCCGACAACCCTCGGCCGCATCCTCACAGACATAATGCACCGCACGCCCCAACAACGCTCCATCGCCACCCTCCAACGCACCTTCGACTACCTCCTCTCCACGCTCGAAGAAAACATCGCCATGGAACTCACCCGCGCAGACACCCTCTTCCAACTCTTCGAATCCGTCGACCGCCAATTCCACAACCTGCACCGCAGCGTCGCAAAAGAAGAAGACACGCTCGCAACCCGCAAAGACGAATTCCTCGCCAGCATGTGGCGCATGACCATCCCCAACAAGATAAAAATGAAAAAATACGAAAAAAACCTCTCGTTGCTAAAAATCGTGCGCGCATCCACTCTCACTAATAAAAAAGAACTCAAGTCGCATATTCAGATTATTCACTCGGTGAAAGACCAGCTGGACAAGGCGCGGAAGAATCTGATTTCTCCGCTCATTCGACGCGCGCAGTCAAACGGGTTTGGCGTCGAGCAGCAATTGAAGGATTTGAGCGGGACATATGGGTTCCTCAAGAGTTTGCGAGACAGGCAGAAACACAAGGTGCTTGAGCAGCTATGGGCAGAGCCAAAGAAGAGAGTTAGTATTGGGTATGAAGACGACGCTGCTGCGGATGAGGTTGAGTATTGAGATCCTTTGGCCAATGCTTCTAGTGTTTGCTTTGTCCTTTTTTTTTCTCGGTACTTATTGTTACTACCATTCTTGTTCTTATTCCTGGTTTCTCGCGTCTGGCATATTGCTCTGCTCTACACTGCTCTGCCTTGTTCTTGCTCACCTCGTTTCTCCCGTACTCTCGCCAAGATACTTGGTTTACTACAGTTCTTGGATATTGTATGGTAGTGCAGGACAGTGCAGCAAGGCGGATGCGAGTCTTGGCATTGACATTGGCATTGACATTGCGGCTACCGTCGACGTCGACGTTGACGTAGACGTCGTCACCGGTGGAAAAAGGGCCGATGGGGGGTTGAGACTCGAGCGGCAGGGCAGGTATTTCGCCGGGTAAGGCATGGCTGGGGCATGGAATACTCGCACTCGATTCTACCCTGTCCTGCCTTGTCCGACTCTATCCTACTCGATGAGCCTAGAGGGACGAAAAAAAAAGATTACATATGCGCACGGGGCGGTGCAGTGTGCGTCATACAATGCACGCAGAGCAGATTCAAAGAGGCAAGGCAGTACGAGGGACCGACTATTAGCCACTCGGTCCTTCTGTTTCTGTGGTTTGGGGTTTGTGGCGCCGGATAAGCCACAAAGGCAATTCGAACGGCAATGCGAAATACACGGCGACGGCAGTTGGAGTAAATGGATAATACAGATACATTGTTAAGGATATTGTTTGGAATTGGATTTGGGCAATTGTGGTATGTTATTATAGGTTGTGGAATGGATTGGAATGTAATTGGAATTGGAGTTGTGCCTGGGGTCGGGGTTAGGATAGACAAAGAATGTATGTACTGAATGAATGACGACTATGGAATCATCAACACAACGCGCGGCATAAGGCGTATAGTCAAGAATGCATATCTAAAATTGAAAATTTCTTGGGCAAGAAAGGCGCACACCCAAGATCTAACCTGCTCAAGTTCAAATCGGGTCAGATCAGGTATGCTTACAACGAGGACAGCGTGCTCAGCAATAGATGGCGTACGGCGTCCGGAGTTGTCGGTTGCCATATCTAGCCCATGGCCTTGGGCAAGCAAGTCGGAGTTTTTGGCATAGATGGGGCGTATTCGCTATCCGTTTTGCGTATACCACCATGCTTGTGTAGGGAAAAGGGAAAGAAAAGACGGAGAGAATAAGCGGCGTGCTTCTGGGGATTGCCTTATCGGGGTTGACATGGAACTGCGGTTGCGGTGCGGTGCGCCGGAGGGCACCGGAGTTGGGCTGGGTTTGCCATTGTCAGACTCACTTACAGGAGCATTGGAGACGCCTCATTTCAGCTGCAGTCATTGTGAGTGAGGGCGACAAGCAACCAAGTGAATGCGTAAGGGCGAGTGCGTATGTGATGCCACAATCATGTTCGCTTTGGGTGCATCGATGTCTGCATTGCCTCATCGGGCAGACGCGAAGATGAAAAGTGGATGCGGACTAGTGACGCTTTCGGCCGAAATTTTGAGTGGGCAAGAGGAGACAGAGGGGCTGGGAGGTTTTACCGGAGAGTCTTGTGTGCGTGGGGCGGTGTAGCAGTTCGTTTACACGCAAAGTTTACTGGCTACTTGGCATTTTTGCCTGAGGCTTTTTGAGCCAGCGTAGGACAGTATCTAGTCCCGCTGTTGGACTGCCTGGTTCGGAGGAATTGGCGGGATGATCAGTAGTCGGGAGGGCAGTCGAGGGTTGTACGAGGGAGGCAGGGAAAGGCTTGGCCTTGGCCTAGAAGAAGGACTGGTTGGGAAGGGCAAAGCAATCTGGGACTGCAGCGGAGCCAGAGCCAGAACCAGGTCCACCTCGTCCGCGCCCGCGTCGGTCTACCGCAGCGCGAGAGTGGATAAGTGGGTAACGCATCCAAGCTCGTCCTCCGAACAGGGACAGACAGCAAGGACGGTGATGGTGATGGGTGATGGATGATGGATGATCTGCAAATAGTCAAATGGTGAAGTGCGCCGGGGCCCACGTTGCCCTGGCTTGGCAATGACCAGTGAGTGCATCTGCCAGGCGAGGAGGCGAGGACCAAGATCCAAGCAGGGAGGAAGCGCCCAGGAGGGCGATGCGCGAAGAGAGATGAGGGATCATAAAAAAATGATGTGAAAGCAGCAACGCTCTCGAACGGTGCTCACTCTTACAGGCAGCCGGCGATGGAATGGAAAATGGGTGTCCACCGCCCCGTTTGACGTCAGCGATAATAGCGCCTGGCCAGAAAACGAAAGAGCGAATAACCAGACAACAAACGGGCGGAAGAACCAAAAGAGAGCCAATAGCCAATAGTGAATAGCGGATAGGGGACCCCGCGGGAAGGCGCCAAATGAGGGAAGCGCACCTGTGCCCTAAGCGCTCCGGGGCTTCTCGACTGTTTCCTCATGAAAGGATGGCGAGACAATCCACATCCACACTGCGCAGTCAAGCGTTGTTTGTCTGTCTGTCTGTCTGTCTATCTGTCTGTCAACAACAACAAGTCAAGTCCGTAGAGAGAGCCGTCAGTCTGGGCGCATCACTCATCACCTCATGTCCGTCGCAGAGAACGACTCACAAGAGCAAGAACAAGTCCAAAGTTGATGCGCTGTCGTTGTCGTCGTCTGGGCAGCCGAGGGGCTGTGCTGGGTCTGCATCAAGCTTCAAAGCTTCCAAAGCTCTCCACTACTGTCTGCGTCTGCGTCTGCGCCTGTGCTGCGAATTGGCGAAACGCGGTTTGCATGCACCAAGCTGTCCCTTGTCGTCTTTCTCTGGTCTCCGCCAGCCACCCAACCCAACCTTACCCTTCCCATCCCGTTTCCAGCTTCCAGCGTCTGCCGTCATCTCAACACCCACTCTAGTGCCCTGAGCCCTCCACAAGCTCCGTCCCAGTCCTTGCCAGTTGCCAGACTCCCCAAAAGCACTCAAATTGCACCGCCCTCTTCCCCCGCCTCCTCCTCCCTCCTTCGCCTTCGCCTTCGCACTTCTGCTTGTCGCCTCATCCCGCGACTCTTAACTAGCTACTATTCCAACCTCTTTCATTCGCCCTCTCGGTCCTTCTTGCGCCAATTGCTGCTACCCGCCCGTTCGATAAGCTCCACCCGCTCCAAACTGTCACAATCGCAACCCTGGATACCAAGCTTCCGGGCTCTGCCTCCCATACATACTTGTACTTAGCACAACCCACACCTTTGCTCCCCTCTAACGCTTCTCAAGCACAACTATGAGTGAGTCCCTTCTCCTTCCTTATCCTTAACCTTACCCTCCTCTTCCATCCCCACCCCTGCCACAAGCTCTACCTACCCTCCCATCTCATCCCATCCATTCCGCTCTCGGCCCTGGTCCTTTGTCAGGTGCTCCCTCCCAACAGTCAAAAGAACCATTGTCCCGCCTTTGCCTCTTCCCATCGCTGCCGCTACCATCAGCATTGCCTGCGCATTCATTCTAGACTGCCAGGCGCAGCCACACCGACCCCCCTTCGTCACATTACCTCAAGCTCGTCCGCTCTGCGTCTTTTTGCCCGCCGACCATCTTGGCTAATATCGCCGCTTGGCATTCACAGAAAACATAAGACGAGAGTTCGGTCGCGTAGCCCGTCACGGAAGTTCTCGCTCCATTGGAAATAATTCTTTGAACATGCCCGCCCCAACAAATGGCTCGCTCAACGAGTCCACCCCGCTCCTCGGCCATCGCCATGGCGCCTACAATGATGACGAGCCCCGAACCTGGAGACAAGTTCCCGCCCATGTTGCCCATGTCACCTGGGCGACCCTGACCAGCAACTACGTCAATGTCCTGCTCGTCTTTGTTCCCATCGGAATTATCGCCGGAGCCCTGGGCTGGGACCCCACTGCCGTTTTCATTCTCAACTTCATCGCCATCATCCCGCTAGCGTCGTTGCTTAGCTTTGCAACCGAGGAGTTGTCAGCCAAGATGGGCCAGACGCTCGGTGGATTGATGAATGCGACCTTTGGAAACGCTGTAGAACTCATTGTGAGTAACAATCATGATCATGCGCATTTGCCTCGGCCTGCCATGGCAGTGCGCAATACAAAAGATTTGTCTAACC
The DNA here is from genome assembly GCA_028476805.1 of Acrocalymma vagum. Taxonomy (NCBI): domain Eukaryota; kingdom Fungi; phylum Ascomycota; class Dothideomycetes; order Pleosporales; family Acrocalymmaceae; genus Acrocalymma; species Acrocalymma vagum. The sequence continues at coordinate 142,265 of JAQGEP010000054.1, forward strand.
GGTGGCGCTTAGGTCTCCATTGTTGCGCTTCAGAAAGGTGAAATCCGAATCGTTCAGGCTAGCATGCTTGGTAGCATTCTATCCAATATTCTCCTGGTGAGCTAATCCCAGAGAAATTTTGCATGCGGCTCCAGCTAACAGCTCCAAAGGTCCTCGGCTGCTGCTTCCTTGCAGGTGGAATCGGAGAACAAGAGCGCAGCTTCAACGAAACGGTCGCATCTACGATGTCTTCTCTCATGGCGGTCGCATCCGCTTCGCTCATCATCCCCGCTACTTTGTACGCCGTCATGAGCAATGGCAAGTCGGACCACGACACCGATAAGAACATTTTGCTGCTCTCCCATGGAACCTCGATCATCTTGCTCATCCTTTACCTGCTATATCTCTACTTCCAGCTCTTCTCCCACCACAGCCTATTCGCTGATGTTGAGAACCAGGGTGGTGAAGACGGCGAGACCTCAGAGGGTGAGACCCTGACCCCCGTGGCTGCCGGAGTGGCTTTGGTCGTTGTCACCGTCATGGTTGCAATTTGCGCCGAATACCTCGTCAACAGCATTGATTCGATTGTGGAATCGGCAGGTATCAGCAAGACGTTTATTGGTCTCATTTTGATCCCCATTGTCGGAAATGCAGCAGAGCATGTCACTGCAGTCATTGTGGCCTACAAGGGCAAGATGGACCTTGCCATCAACGTCGCCATCGGTAGCTCTATGCAAATTGCTCTTTTCGTCACCCCATTCCTCGTCATCCTTGGCTGGATTATGGGTCAGTCCATGACTCTGCATTTCCAGGGCTTTGAGACGATGGTGTTTTTCTTGTCCGTCTTGGTCGTCAACTACCTCATTCAAGATGGCAAGAGCAACTACTTGGAGGGCGCCATGTGCCTGGGAACGTAAGTTTACACTATTTCCTTTCTCCACTAGTTTCGCAGCATACTATTCGCTGCGTAAGCACGACATGCAGCACACCCCAGCTGCATGCCAAGCCAGCCCCTTTGACAAACCATTTTAAGACCGTAAGCGACTAACAACGGAAAATAGATATGCTATTATTGCGCTCGCGTTCTACATTTATCCTGACGATGCGGCCGGAAACATTGGCCCAGAGGTCATCCACAAGTTCTTCGCTGCGCATTAAATATGGAACCGACATCTGACGCCCACCTGGTAATCATCTCCTTTGACTACTCCTATTTCTCGACCCCTCGAACCGAACTCATCCGCCGTGCGGAGTGTCCTTTGCGGCTATGCGTAATCACTAGCTTCAAGCTATTCATTCCGTTCCCTTGTACCTACTTTTGGGTGCCAATTTCTCTATTTTTGATCCAGTCCATGCTTTTGTCATCAGCCTTGTTACTTGAGTAACACCTTGTAGCACGGCTCAGCAGACGGGCATGAATGGCAGGCAAAAATGACAGGAACGCATCCTAGCAGCTACCTCCTTTATTCCCTTCCCTTGGTTTCAATCATTTCCTATGTGTCTCTTTGTTTCCTCCGATGTAGCTTGCTCTTTGTTCACACATGTTTCCTATGGGTGTTTCGGTTGGTTGTCTCTTTTCTTTTGTTTTGTTTTCTCTACTGTAAGATATACCGAAAGAACCGACCGGGCGGGTTTCTTTTTGGCGTTGTTCATTTCGAAGGCGGGCTTGGCGGGAAGCAAGCTGCCCCTTTTGAAGAACGGATGGTTTGGCGTTTTTTTCAATCTCCCAGAATCGGGAGACAATTGGAGAGATTGTGGCATTCTCAACGTGAGTAAGTTGCGAGGCCCGCCGGGATTCGAAAAGCGAGAAAAAGCTTTTGACAACATTTTTTTTGTGTCTGGATTCGGGATTGGAGAAGGGTAGGAAACTCACGCGCACAAATGCCAATTGCGTGAGCCGATTTACTTTGTACATGTAGGATAGCGATAGCGATAGGAAATACCATGCATACATACAAGTCTCCAAAGAAACCCGCATATCCTAAAACAGCCAAGCGCACTGCATGTGTATACCACTAGCGTAGTCCTCCAGGGCCTTCCCCAGAAAAACCTTGTAAGACGCAGGAATAAGTCTACAAATCACCCAACCAAGCAGGGACAAGCGTTGCCGTTGTTCCCGCGGGGGACGGACCGCATCGATCTCGGTATGTCTGGAATCGGAGAATTTCCTTGGTGATGGGCTGGGTGGGTAGGTGACGCGTATGCATGTCAAGTTGGGGGTTGCGGTACTCGGATGCGGATCGGATCGCACGGCACGTTTTTGTGTTGGGCATAGCACTTAGCACTTTGCACTTTGCATACTACTTGACAGGGTAGAAGCGGAGCGGAGCGGAGAGGGGAGGAAGGGGAGGGGAGGGGAGTACAATGCTTGGAAGTGGGAATATGTCTAGGTAGGTTTATTCCACTTAGAGATGTACACTATAAGAAATCCATCTATCCATGCGTTAAAAAAAAGAGAGAGATTAAAAAAAAAAAAAGAAAGAAAGAAAGAATCCAAAAGCCTTCTATCCAAACGCCACTCATGAATAAACCAAAGCAACCCAAACCATCATGAAAATCAAATTCTTATTTCAACTCCCCCCGGTCTTCCCACTTAGAGATAAAACATACTATCCCTCACCTGCTCATGGACAATAAGACTCCCATGCTTCACTTGATCATACTCCACATTCCCCTTGAGTACATCTTGAAGATAGCTCCTGCCTCGCTCGCACAGGATATCGGCGTAGTATGCCGGCGGGCATATACTCACGGCGCGCGTGGCGCGGGCGAAGGTGTAGCAGAGGTTATATGTCTGAGAGGTAACATATCAGCATGAATGGTATCAAAACCACTAAGAAATTCAAAGATATGCACTTACAAGTTGCTGAAGCTGGTCTGCGCCCAAATGGTTGTCATCCTTGATCACGACGTAATGCGCAGGCCTCGACGTCCCCTTGATACCCTGATGCGCCAGGAGATAGAAATCGAATAGCTTCCCATCCGTCACGCCGCGATCGACAACGGTGCCTGGCTGTGGATTGCCGCTGTTGGAACAGTGTTCTTGCTTGGTAGGATAGAAGCGCGTGTGGTGCCGTTTACCGACTACGATGATTGAAATCTTCGGTTTTGTTGCTTTTGCTGGGTATAGCTGGGTAATTGCGTTCAAGAAAGCATCGTACTCAACCTTCAGCACTTCGTGATACTGGCTTTCGGATACGCCGTCGCGGTAGACGATTATCTTCTTTGGTAAATGATTCGCGTTACTCTTCTGCCAGACTCGTAGGCGCTCAATCACCATTTCCTGCAGGGATTGAACCATTTCTTCGCGGCCTGCTTGCACGCGAATGCTTGCTGGATACTGGCTGAAATAGCGGTCCTTCGAGGCGACTACACCCGCAATGCTCGGCGCAGACTTACTGCTTCCGCGAGAAGGATAAGTAACATCGATGCCGAATATGATGGTATCACTGTCCAATGGGCTGAGGTGTGAAGGGCCAATGTAATGATTAACGCCGCCTAGCTTCTGGTTGATTTTTAGAATGATGTTTGCGAAGATACCGGCGTTGCTTTCGATGAACTTGTCTCTGATTGAGCAGACGTTTGGAATTCCTAATTTGATATCGCAGACGTATTTGATCGAGTCGTAAATTACGGCGTTGTCGTTCGGAAGAATGACGAGTAGGAATTTTGGCGAAGAAGGGAAGGCTTGCTTATTGCTGAGGACCTGGTGTATTTGGTTTCGTATCTGCGTGGATGTTTGGGTTTGAGGATCGGGGTCGATGGTGATGTGGACAATCTTTGGTACGCGACCGGGGGCTAGTGCGTATCTGTTGATTATTTGCTTGAATGCATCCATGGCGGATACAACAGTCCCGTTTTCAGGGGTTTGCCTCCCAGGACTGACTACAAGGCAGCTCCAGGACCCGAGTGGCATTGGTTTGCAGAGTGGCTCTCTACCCACCTCTTTTTCCAGTAAATTCCAGGCACCATTGCTAGGCCTGAAGGTTTTGGTTCTGTACTCCAAACTAGGAGCCTGAAGAACTCGTCCCGGAACAGTCATGAGTTTACGCTCGACTTGGATACCAAAACCTGCCAACTTTTCCAGCTTGACTATATCGTGTCCATTTCCAATGATAGACTCGGCATTTTGGACTGGTGGACAAACGGCGAAGTTGAGCATTTTAGTAGTTTCTTTACCGGAAAGATGACGTTTGGAGAGCTGCCCTGGTACGACTTGGCATAATTCTACAGGAACCCAAATCTTCTTGTCGCCATGGCCGATGTTGACACAGGGCGCCATGGGAGATTTCAAATCCGTGTTATATTTGTTGGCGAAGAATTGCTTGACGGAAATCTTCCCTTGGTTCTCACTCGACACGAAGAAAATTGTTGTGCTGTTCTCACCATAAGGTGACACATCCTGAATAGTATGAACCCGGTCTGTAGACGTGCCATAATTCTTTGTGATTCGAAGTTTGCGAACGAATTTTGTCATCAAAATGTGCGGATTCAAATTCGAGTTCTCGGCATGGTCTCTCACTTCTCTCATCAAGTCGAGAAGGTTACAAGGCTTGTAGAAGACGCTTGTAGACACATTGATGTTTAGGAGAAGTCTGTTGACGCCCGACCGTACGCTCGTAGAATACCCACGGTATGCTTGTATGCCTGCTCCAATGGCCTGAGATTTTGCGCCCTTTCCGAATGAAAAGAACTTGTTTCCTGGAAACGCAATGGTATTTGTGTCGGAAGTGTCGGAAGAAGGCCCGTCTGCTACAATAATGTTCAAGGACTGAATACCATAGGGTGATTCTTCGTTTGGAAGTTGGCCGATAGAGGAACTGCGGTCAGATTTGAAGAATTCGTCAAGAGAAACTGTGCCCAAGTACGTGACAACGGCCAAAAACGTCGTCTTTTCTTCCAAATGGAGGGGAATTTCCTGTGATTCCGCGTTGAGATATATCTTCCTTGGAGAAATGAGCAACGTTGCACCATCGCTAGCTACTCGTACATTGGAGAAAGGCGGACATTTCAGTAAAAGCTTGATAAGTTTCTTTCTCAGGCCTTTCTTTTTGTCGAGATCAGCTTCTGATGGGAAGGATACAGAGTACCGGTAGAGCGTTATGTCGACATCGTTGACTTCGAGTTTAAAGTAATTTGTCCATAGCACGATGGGGGTTCCGTGCTTGCCATAGTCGGGCCTCCTTGGAAGGGTGGAGTCTAGCGAAAGTCGGCTTAATGATGTCGTCACATCATGCTGCAATGCGAGATCTTCCAGCCTGGTGACATTCTCATCGGGCGGAGGCGCAGAACCGTTTCTAATCAAATGAGTCAAGATGTTTTTCGAAATGATGCTTACATTCAACTTACCCCCATACACCCTGCAGACGGTTGGAACCACCTCGACCTGTGTTGCCTCCGCGGCCACCTCGTGACACTCCTCTACCAGAGCCACCACGATAAGCCTCTCCTCCTCTTCCTCCTCCTCTTCCTCCTCCTCTTCCACCCTGCCAAGGTCCAGAAGGTTGGCCATAGCCTTGTCCACTCCCATCACGACCACCGCCACCACCACTATAGCCGCGACCACGCCCGCGACCGCGATACTGATCAGCCATCAATGAGTCTGCCTATTTTAATCGCTCTTTATGAGGGCTTGCACCGACAAAAGGACAGATGTGGTTTTCTGTCATCTTGGGCGTCAGCTCTGAAACACAAGTCCAATAAATAAATAAATAACGATATAAAAGTTTGAAAATTGTGTAGAATATAGAACGCATATGTGATGTAGCAGCGGGATAAATGCGTTTGGATATGTCAACACATGTGGATGAAGAGACTGAGCAGGAAATGGTAAAAGAGGTTATTACCTGTTATTACCTCCTTCAGAAGGCGTTGAGTCGGGTAGTTGCGTGATCACGATCTGCTTGCCGTCTAAACAAAGAAGGCACTGCTGGCTGATAGTCCCAAAAGAACCTGTAGACGGACGAAAAACAATAACTCGATCTCGCGTCGAAGTAAAAGAGTATTCTGGATTGAATCTGTGATATGCAATAACTTTCGTTGAGTATATTATATATTTTGGCACAGGCTCAAGTTCGTTTGCCATTTTAGTGATGTCATTTTGTTTGTCTACCGGCGAGTCACGCTAGACATGTCGCGTTATGTTTGCAAATGCAATTTGCCCTTTGAAACAGTTCAGCTTTGATGCCGTTGATTCTCCAGCTAGAATTGTTGTCCAGTAAAGTGTGCCGCTCTCATTTCTTTTGAGATATTCTTGTCTGGTCATCTCTCTCGTAGCCTGCTAACCAAAGCTCCTCTTGACATATTTGTAGACAGAAAGTAACAGTCACCAGAAAAGATTGCTTATGAAAATATCAGACTGAACCTTGCCTGCATCTCATTTGTCACATTTTACTTGTTTTGTTCGCACCAAAGCTCTGTTCACAAGTTGAAACGAGCCTTGCGTCAAACCTTGCGTGTCTGACCTGGAAGATTGATGGCTATTTTCCAGTGCCTTGATGCTGATTCGTCCCAGCAACATAATTCGCGTTGGGCTACGTTGAGATAATATGCTCTTCGTGACGAATGTAGACCCTTTTGAGCAATGCTTGCACAGTGTGCCTTGAGTCACACATTAGCCTGGGCTTGAGAGACTAAGGTACCAACATCTTGTCAATTAGTATGGTGTCTGTAGCGAAAAACTTCATGTTCAAAGTATGTGCTCGGTCGCAGAGTAGCTTAGACATTGATGTTTCTCATTGGCCAAACGCTGACCTTCCCACCATATCCATTATGTTCGTTTATGACGTATGTTTAAGCCAAAACCAATTATACTATCGGATTGATTTTAGGCGCACATGTCGGATAAATCGATCTTTCCGATACCATTTTGGGTCTGCGGATGATAGTCGCTGTAGAGATTTTGCTGGATGACTGCCTCCGAGATCAGGAGACATAAATTTTTGCAATGCAATGTGTGAATTAAATGGAACCATATTTGTATCATGATTGAGGAGAAGGCTTGAAGTTCTCTTGGTTGTATAGTATATTAAAATTGACTTGGGATACGAAGTGAGAGTGTAGGCACGTGACATCCCACTAGCGTGATTTCTTCGAAATCGTGAACGTCGAACTCTCGTCATTTTGCACGCTCATCATTACCAGCGTAGCAACATCATGCCACCACGATTGAATATCCTGAACTTCGCGCGATCAATTCCATACAGGCCCAAGCCTCAAGTACAATGGCCTGCCGCGCGACTGGCACCGTCGCAAACCCGCTTGTACTCCGAATCGAAAGACCCTCCCGTTAACGACCGCTCGAAGAAGCCCGATCAAAATCCGCTTGACGATGTCTCAACCGAAGCGCGCAAGGTAGCGGATATTACTTGCCAGGCTGGACCGGAGGTGGAGCAGGGGACACCAGTTTCAGAGGTGAGCAGGACTCTCAAGGTTCAGGAGCAAGAGGGCTAATGAGGGGATTCTAGCTTTTGAAAAACGACAAAGCAGCACAGGAAAAGCTTCCCAAAGTAATGCGGGATGCACTTAACAAGGCGTCAAACTCTGGCCCGAAGGGCACACGCTCATACTCAACGACTACTACACCAATTGATGGAAACGATGGACTGGATATGGGCTTAGTAGACTTCGATGCCGCCTCGAAAGCCGTCGAGATACCCGGAGCAAAATTCCCTTTGCCCACACTCCCGTTACCAAAGGACGCCAATCTCAAGAACCGATACTCCCCTGTTGTTGAGCAGGTCACAAATCTCCTGATGAAACACGGCCAGAAGAGCGTTGCACAGAGGGTACGTCACTTTGATCGATCACGATAAAGCACAACCTAAACTAACCTGACATTCTAGAACATGGCTTTGATCCTCCAGCACCTCCGCGTCTCCCAAATCCCCACCATCAACCCCAACCGACCCCTTCTCCCCGGCGCACCACCACCATCCCACCTCCCCCTCAATCCTATCCTGTACCTCACCCTCGCCATTGATTCAGTAGCCCCTCTCCTCCGCATCCGCAGCCAGAAAGGTGCCGCAGGTGGTGGCGCCGCTTTGCAAATCCCCGTCCCGCTCAGCCAGCGACAACGTCGACGAACGGCTATTCAATGGATATTGAACTCTGCGTCCAAGCGAAAGAACATGGGTAGCGGCAAGGGAAGCTTTGCACAGAGAGTAGCACAGGAGATGATCAGCGTAGTAGAGGGCAGGAGCTCTGTCTGGGAAAGGAGAAATGCAGTGCACAAATTGGGTGTCTCGGCTCGTGCTAACGTTGTGCTGCCGAAGAGGAGGTAAAGAGTGGATGAAATGCTGAGGGTAGTGGCAGTTCCTGTGTACATTAGTTGGGCTCAAAAAAATCTCTTGCATGGTCTGTGAAGGGGAATGGTTAGGCTCATGTATCTGCTTCCACAAAGTAATTCATCAAAGTTGTATTATCTTCACTTTTTTTTTCCTCCTGGAACACATGAAGCAACAAAATAATTGAGGCATAGCTGTTCGAAACAGAAAAGCATTACACATGGCCATCGTCTGTGAGAACCGTATCCGCAAGGTCAAAGCGAAACCAAAAATCAAGTCAAAATTCTATGCAAATGAAACAATTTTTCGGGGTTTGGCGAGTGTTCGCTTTTTTGTATTCTATGTCTAGTACAGCTGCTATACCGAGTGTTACATTTCTGGAATGATGTAATTTTGAGATGTGGGAGAGGCTCAGTTTGACCCGGCCTATGCGCACACTGTGTATACATATGGCAACGAAAGGAGCCAGTCATGCAAAACGCAACGAACGAAAAAAGTAAACAATTTTAGAAACTAGAATCCCATGAAACACCATCGCTATGCAAGTAACAAAAAGCAAAAAGAAGAAATTCGAGCCGTTACTTTCTGAGATGTGAGAAATCCTTGAGAATGTTGACCATGTGGGTGTTTGTTTGCTTGCCGCCACGACGAGGGGCCTTCCTCTTTTTCTCCTTGGGCTTGTTGGCGGAAACCTCGCGCGGTGCACTAGACGGCTTGAGGCCGGCTCCCAGAAGACTGTTGCGCAGGTCGTCTGGGTTCGGAGGGATGGGGATCTTATGCCACTCGTTGCCGAATTCGGGGTCCATTTTCTTCTCCAGGGAGGCATCGTTGCCCCAGACAGTGCGGGCTTGGCCGTCTTTCTGGTTGCGTTTCACCAGAACTTCTTTCTTGTCCTCCATGGCTTTGATGTCTTCCTGCACGGTGGCCCATCCGTCTTTGAGATCTTTGACCGAGAGGCCTTGGGCTGACTTCTGATGCTGAAAATGGCCCTTGAGCTGGGCAGAGTTTCGAATGTCGTATTTGGGCTTGTAGCGGTAGGTGTCATCTTTGGCGTTGTACGCAATGCGGTTCTGGGGGTTGTCGGCGCGGAAGAGGAAGCGGAGGTGGGTGCGGGTTTGCTGGTCGTCTTTCTTGACGTTGAGGTAGTCCATGATTTCTTCGAAGGACATCCATCGCTGGTTGCTGCGCAGGTGATCGATGGTATAGGTGAGCTGGGTGTAGATGTGGCTGCCTGTGCCTGTTTCCTGGGGCTGCGAGTAGACAATGTTGGCTGGGTTGAGGTCCTCTGGGCGTTTGCGCTTTGCGCCACTGGCGGAGGTGTTGGAAGGAGTTGGAGAGGGCGCGGACATGCGCGGAGCAGCGCTCGCTTTGAGATGAGACATGGTGATGGTGATGGTGACTGCTGTGAGAATGGTGAAGTGATGGGGTGAGTGGTAGTGGGAGGTGCGCAGCGTCTAGTTAAAGAGTCGCACAGAGGTTGATGACGGTCTATTCGACAGCAGCGAGAACAATAGGAAAAGAGACTCGACAGCTCCAGATAAATGTCCGGTCGGGGGGTGAAGGTGAAGGTGACGGTGAAGGCTGAGATTGGGTCGAGGGTTGAGGTTCAAGTGCCCAGACAATCGCCCTTGAGCTCGCCCTTGCCCTGCCAGAACAACGGGGCCCGTGCGCATCGCCCCAACGTCAAGAAACAAACACGACCTGCGAGTCTTCTGCTCACCACGACCAAGCTCCATTGACCTCACCAACCCCCCTTCGCCAACCCGACATTCCTTTGTCTTTCCTTTTCTTTCGCCTGAACTTTCTTCCATTTATGAGGATGCGCTAGGCTTGCTGTCTCCTATTTCTCCACCATGGCAGCAGCAGCGGTCGACGTCGGCTACCTCGCGGCGTCCTACGCTGTGCCGGAGACAACATTTCAGTCCTTACTTTCCGACCCTACCGTCGAACTTGTGCAGTCGTTGCTCACCCAGATCGAAGCAAAGGCGCGAGAATTCGATGACCTCAAAGCGGAAAAGCTACGCTCAGAGGTTGAGCTAGAGGCAGCTGTACACAGCGCCGACGCCCGCGCGCGCACTCTCAAATCCACCGCCGAGAAGGCTCAAAAGGATGTCGAGGAGCTGCGTCAACAGCTCGCGCAAGAGCGTAAGTGCAACTTCTACATCGACCCACCCCTCGTGCATTGCTGACATAATGGACCTTCTGCAGAGAATGCGCGCCAGCAGATTGAAACAGAACTTCAGAATCTTCAGACTTCGGCTACTAGCTCTTCATCGGAAGTGCAGGCACTAGAATCGCGTATCAAGTCACTAGAAGCCCAGAATCGCGATACCCTCGCTCTTCACGAAGCCAAGTCCGCCGCACACGACCGTCTCGCCGAAGAGCTGTCCGCGCAGCATCAAAAGTTCGTCAATCTCCGAAAGCAGGTTGCCGAACTTGAGGAAAAGAACCAGTCACTTGAGAATGCAGCCACTAGTGTCAAGTTCCGGGAATCCAACTTCCAGCAAGAGATCGAATTGTTGCGCAAGAACAACGAGTGGTTTGAATCCGAACTCAAGACCCGATCGGCCGACAACACGAAATTCCGAAAAGAGAAGAATGCACAGATTGCTGAACTACAACGCACCAATGCTGATGCCACCCAAACGATCGAGACATTGCGGCGCACCGAAACCTCACAGCGACAGCGTCTTGAAGATCTGGAGCAAAAGGTTGAACAATCCCTGGCGCGTATCCAACAATTACAAGAAGAGGCAGCCCAAAATGAGCAGTCATTCCGTGCTGAGCTAGATAATGCAAGGAGGCTTGCCGCTCTCCATCAAGAGAGCGCTAACACAGTCAAGGCTCGTCTCAAAGAGGTCCAGGAACAGCTTACCCAGACAACCGACAGCGCCGCGCTTGAAGTGGGCCAGCTTCAGGCTGAAGTGGAGTCTGAGCAGATTCGCGCTTCACAATTCGAGGGCAGAGTTGCTGAGCTTGAATCTGTTGTTGAAAACCTGGAGAGCCAGGTCTCTGAGCTTAGGACCTCTGCTCAGGCTATTCCAAGCACACCACGACGCGGTATGAATGGGTCCTTCGACACACCTGGTAGGGCTGGTTCGCCTGCCGTCTTCTCACCTGGAGGCTCTCGCCTCAAAGGCGGAATGTCTGTCACTCAACTCTACACCGAGAACGCTCAACTGAAGACGGAGCTTCGAGCTCACCAAGAACGGGAAGAGAAACGAACAGCAACACTAAATGAGATGCTGGAGGAACTGGAAAGCCGGCAACCTGAGATCGAGGAGCTTCGCCAGGAGAATGAACGTTTAACGAGTGAGACTGGTGAAATCTCCGCCCTTCTCGAGGAGGCTATAGCAGAGAAAGAAACCGCTCGTAAAGAGGCTCGCAAGGCTCAAGGAGACTACCAAGGCTTACTTCATGAGACAGACCTTCTACGCCAACAGCTTCAGGATTGCACTACGCAAATGCGCCTGCTTCTACTACGACAGCAGGCCCAGGAACAAGGACTCGAAGTCCTCACTCCGGAGCAACAGCAATATCTTCGGGATACAGTTGAAAATAAGATTCCGCAGAACCAATTGGATGACAAGACCGCCACTGGGCAACTTATTTCCCAACACTTGCTCTTGTTCAAGAATATTAGCGAGCTGCAAGCCCAAAATGCGGAACTTGTTCGCACTGTACGAGAAGTCGCGGACACCTATGAGGGCATGGAGGCTCAGACCAAGGCGAAGCAACATGAGAAGGATCTGGAAGAGCTTGCCAAGCTTCGTGAGAAGTTGGCTCAGTACGAGGATGAGATCAAATCACTCAACCTTCGGTCACAGAGCTTCATGAAAGAACGCGATATGTATCGTCGCATTGTCACAAGCCGTGGTCAACTTCCCCCTGGTGTAGAAGGCTTCGATCAGTCTATCAGTAGCAGATCGATGGCTACTCCTCCGCCAGGAAATGCTCCCCCCAGTGTTGAGCAGACCCCACACTCCAAGGAAATTGCTGGTTATGAGAAACTCATCAAGGATCTTCAAGCCCACATGGATCTCCTCAAGGAAGAAAGCGCTACCGACCGTATTTCTCTCAAACAGCAAGTTGATAGACTCACGAAGGAGACAAACGACCTCCAGACCGAGAGGATCCGCTTGAGCAGTAAGGTACAGAAGGCTGAAGATAGTTGCCAATTCTTGCAAGAGAAAATTAGCCATCTCCAGTCCGAAAAGACAGAACTTCAGAAACGGTGGGAATCTTTGCAAGATCTTTTTGCTAAGCAAGATATTCGAACCCAGCAAGCGGCGGAAGATCTAGTTGAAGCTAAATCGCAACTCGACAGCGTGCAACGAGAGAACACGCAGCTCAAGTCTGCACAAACTATGTGGAAGACGATCGAAGCACGCCTTACGGAGAGTAATAAGGAGCTGGTGGAAGAGCGTGGCCGACTTACTAAGATGGTCACCGACATCCAAAATCTGCGAAACGAACAGGAGCTGGCTGAAGCAGAGAATCGCCGACGAGTGCAAGATAGGGCCAACTCTCTTGAGGCGGAATTGCAAATTGCTAAACGAAAACTTGAGGAGGAAGTTGAGGACCATAAGAAGGCAATGCTACGCCGCGAATATGAGCAAACGGAAACCCGCAGGAGGATCGATGACCTCATGAAAGCTTCGACAGATGCCCGCCTTGAACTTGCTTCTATTAAGTCGACTCGTGATCAGCTTCAAGAACGTATCAACGAACTCCAAACTCAGCTCCGAAGTGCAGAGGAGCGCGCACAATTGCTACAGCCAAGGCCTACTCCACGTGTCAATGGTTCGTCTGAAGGTGAAGATGATGCAGCAGCTCGCGAAGAGGAGCTGACAGAACAAATCGCGGAGATTCAACGCAAGTTTGAGCGTAAGCAAGAGGAACTTGAGGCTGCCAATACACAGATCGAAACATACAAGAACATTGCTCAAGAAGCCGAAGAGCAGCTGCAGAGCTACGTGGAGGCCCACGAACACCTCCAGGAGGAAATGAACAGGGTTGGGGAACAGAAGGACGCCACGATTAATGATTTGCGACAACGAGTTGAGGAAATTTCTTCTGAGCTTGCAACTACTAACACTGAGCTGACAGAGTTGAGAGGCAAGCATGAACAAGAACAACTCCGACTCAACCAGCAGAAGGAACTCCTGGAAGCTGAGGTAGCCCGACTTCAAGAGGATGCGAACGAATACAAAGCGGAAATGGAGAGTCAATCGCAGCTTGTGGCTTCTCAGGCTGAGATTGCTACTCGGGCCCAACAAGATTATGAGAACGAGCTGGCTAAACACGGCGAGACCATGCGGAATCTGCGAAGTCTTCGTGAGGAGCACAACCAGCTTCGCACCGAAATCACGGAATTCCGAACACAAGCTGAGGCTGCTCGTACTTCACTTATCCAAGGTGAAGAACACTGGGCGTCCATCAAGGAGAGATATGAAGGAGAGCTTACCGAAGCTCGTAATAGGTATAATGATCTGAATGAGCATAATAAGAAACTCCTTGAACAATTTGATGGATTCAAGGGTCAGATCACAAGCCTCAAGAGCAGCAGAGCATCACTCGGAGCGAGCGTCGTTGAGCCCACTGAGACCGGTTCTAATGGTCTACAGGACATTGTTACCTACCTCCGCCAAGAGAAGGACATCCTCGAGGTTCAACTGAATATGAAGGAGCAGGAAGTCAAGCGCCTCGAACAAACACTCAACCACACCCAAAGCCAACTTGACCAGACACGTGACAAGCTTCTCGCTGAACAATCCCATACTCAGAATAGCCAAAGCGGGTCGAGCCTTCAGACGTTGCAGGAGAGTATCGAGCAGCTCAATGTATACAGGGAGAGCACGACTACTCTACGCAATGAACTCCGCCGTACAGAAACACAGCTCGCTCAGAAGAGCAAGGAAGTTGAGGACCTTCACAATCAGCTTCAACCTCTTCAAGCTCGTGTGTCAGAGCTAGAAGGTGAACTTGAGCTCAGCGCTGGCCATCTTAAGACTGTCGAGGAAGACCGTGAGCGTTGGCAGAAGCGACACCAAGACGTCCTCCAGAGATACGATCGCATTGACCCGAAGGAGCTCGAGGATCTCAAGAAGCAGATCGAGGATCTTCAAACGGAGCGTGACCAAGCATTGGAACAGGTTAGTGGGTTTGATGAGAAGATCAAGGCCGCCCAAATTGCGGCTAAAGAAGAAATCAAGGATAAGATCATCACCCAGGCAAAGGAGAAGATGAGGGTCGCCAGGGAGAACATCACCAAGGAGAAGGAAGCCGCAATTCAAACCATTACTCAGGAGCGCGACCAGTTGCAACAACGGCTGAACCAAGTCGAGCAACAGCTCACAGAGGCTCAGCAACAGGTAGCCCAAGCACAACAGGAACTTACTCAAGTTCGACAGGAGTTGGAAGCTACCAAGGTTGCCCGGGATGAAGCATTGGCAAGCGCTTCAAATGCCGCCGCCAATGCAAACACAGGCAACAATGCAGATACCAATACCAGCGCTGGTGCTACCCAGGACGTTACAATGGACGAGGAGGGACAAATTCACGAATCGATTGGTGGTCACTCGGACGAGGAGGTCCAAGCATTGCAAGCACGCATCACAGCCGCCGAGAACCGGGCAAACGAGGAGAGCAACCGATCAGTCACCCTACATATCCAGCTTCAGGGTGCACAGGAACGGGTCCAGACTCTCGAGAATCAAGCTGTAAGATTACCAATGAGGGCCTATAATCTAATTAATACTAACGTCATGATAGGGGGAATTACAGCAACGCATTGCTAGCTTGAACGGAGAGCTCTCTGAAGCACAGGCTCGTGCCAGTCAAGTCGAAGCCCGAGTCAAGGAGCTGGAAGCTAATGGATCTGGTGACGGGCAATCGGTTGATGCAAATAATACTGGAAGCTCTTCGGAAGATATCGAGAAGCTTAAAGTAGAGCTGTCAGCTGCCCAGAAAGAAATCGAAGACCTGCGAACCCGCACTGAGATGGCAGATTCTGTCGCTGCTACCAACACCGATGAAAACTCACAGCAAGTAGTTGAGCAGGATGCTCAGCAATTTGCTTCCCTTAAGGCATCTCTGGATGAGCGCGAAGCCGGCCTCTCCACACGCGAAGCGGAGATCGCCAAACGTGAGGCTGAGCAGGAAGAGCGTAGAGGCCTACTTGATCAACGCGAAGCTGAGAATGAAGGTAAGATGGGAAGACTTCGTTCAAAGTTCAACGACAGTATCAAAAAGAAAAATGAACAGATTGAACAGCTTAAGACAGACCACCAGGCTGAGATCGAGCGCATCCGACAAGAGGCGGCCAACACCACTGTGCCAACTCAGCCTTCAGTCACAGAGGCGGAAGCTCCGAAGGAAGAGGCTGCTCCTCCTACAACAGCCACCTCAGACCCTGTTGTCAAGGTTGAGGGCATTCCAGGCGCCGAAGCCAGTGACGACGAGATCAAGAAGTTCCTCGATGTGAACCCAGTGGCTAAGCAGATTCTCAGAAGCAACCTTAAGAGAGTTGTGGATAGCCAGAAGAAGAACTGGGAGGAGTCTAGCTCTAAAAACATGCAAGATGCTCTGATCAAAGTCAAAGAAGAGCACGATGGTGAAATAAAGGCTAAATTAGAGGCAGAGCGGGAGAAAGTGCGGAAGGAGGCGGATATGAGAAACGCGGTGAAGTTGAACATGGCACGAAACTACCAGGCCAAATGGGCAGTCGTAGAGAAGGCTGCTAAAGAGACGCCCACCGAGGAGGTCGCAAAGGTGTATGAGGTCGCCAAGTCTGCAAAGGCTCCTCCAGCACAACCTCCAGCAACCGCGCCGGGCAAGGCACCACCGCCACCACAACAACAAGCACAGTCATCGAATCCAGCACAATCCATACCTACAGCCCCTCCAGCAGCACAGCAGGATGGAGCAGTCGCTGTCGCCCCACAAGCCAACGGCGCGAATGTCAATGTATTCAGCCAGTCTACTGGTCAACAGCCGGTTGGGCAGATGCAACCCAACCCATTCCAGCAAGCTGGCCATGCCATGGTTCAGAATCAGATGGGCCGCGGAGTGGGAGGCTTTACTGGTATCACTCCTCCGGGCTTCACTGGTCAAGGACCAATGCAAAACAATCAACGACCAAACTCTCCTTTCGGCCAACAACCACACCAGTTACAGCAACCAGGCGGGCGAGGCCAGCCTAATGTTGGCACCGGGCCTGCTGCTCTTCAGAACATTGTTCGCCAGCAAGCCCAATCAGGCATTCCCCGTGGTGGAGCCAGCGGTATCCCTCTTCCAGGGGGACGCGGTCGTGGTGCTGGGCAACAACAGCAAGGCCAGGGTCAAATACCTCCCGTGAATACGCAAGGAGCCGGTGCCTCTCAGATCGGCCGTGGAGGTGGTCGTGGTGGGGGCCGAGGTCGTGGCCAGGGTCAGGGGCCAGCAAGTCCCCGTACTCTTAATCCCGGTGCGCAGAATTTCCAGCCCGGTGGTGCAGGACGAGGACAGAAACGCGGCGCTGAAGATGAAGCTGAGGGTGGTACTCGTGGTGGAAAGAGGCCAAGGGGCAGAGGTGGTCAGCAGGGAGCCGCTGGAGCTGGAGCAGGAGCAGGGGGAGCTCCAGCAGCAGAGTAGAGTATGAGGATAATGATCCACAGATGACTGTGTGCATAAGACCAGCTTTTCATTTGTTTGTTTCTTAAAGATTTTACCTCAAGGGTTCTACTTTCCCTTGGGGCCTGGGAAGTAAAGGACATGCACGTCGTACTTTTGTACCTTTTGTTTTCCATTGCGTTTGTTTCTATCAGAGTAATTCGTGTACTGTTTTCTTTTATTGGGAGCTACTTCGGCAAAATGGGTAGGCTTGATATAAGTATATATGCTCCTTTATGTGGGGCATCTAGTTTATGTGTATCATAGGAAATGGAAACAAGCACACGTCAGAGTGACGGAGCAGTAGTGTTCTAGGCTACTTGAAAATCCGCTTAAGGAGTAACGACGCGCTGCGGAATATGCTGTACATGCATGTCCTACGAGGTACTTGCTGTCGTTAACATACAAAACGCGGAAACGCGAAGACACGTGACGTTTGCACGCTTAAGGATACAGTGTCACGAGGGGCAATCCATGAACATGATCCACTGTTGTTTCGGATTGTTGCAAATCTCTCGTGCTGACGACTTTAGTAGAGTAGAGTCGCGTCATGCAGGTACGGGAATGGAATGGGGGTAAAGAACATGGATGGGCGCAGTTGCCTAGCGGAGCAATGCGGAAAGACGTAGAAGGGATAGGAAAGCGCAACTTGCGACGAGGCATTTGAAGTGAATATCCACGACTCTCGAAGCTTGAGACATTGTTCCTCAACCAACGCAGTGCATATTACTTTTTATTTCGGCACACCCCTTTTTCATAACAGTCCAACATAATTGTACCTTTTCTCGATACGACGGATCGACAGTCGAAGCTTTTGCTTCGGAGGGTTTTTGGTAGCGACGCGACAACGCCTGGATCCTGCTAGCGCGCGGTCGCCATGGAATCCTGTCTGTCCCTTGTCACAGGGCCCGCGTCCCCTCGCTAATTGTATGACAGCAGATCTTTAAATGCAGAGCTCAGCCCTCCACCAAAGATTCATGCGCGAGGCTCTTCCTGCTTGTGACGCTCGTCTTGCTGGCAACCAGTGAGAGAACGTTTCGATTGCAACGACACTGCTCAAGTTGTCCGACTCTAGAGCTTCTTTTTAGGTTGCATAGGAGCAGCAATGATGAGTGCAGACTCCACGAGAGGTGCGCCTGCTACCCTGGGCGGCATCCCGCTCAAGCACCTCTCGCTGGTCACTGTAAGGCTCTCTACCCCCTATCATCTGTTCTGATTAACTAATCACGCCATGCTTGCAGCTCATTGTTCAGAACTCTGCTCTCATCCTGGTATGACGTTTGCCCTCGCACGCTTCCCCCGCGCTTGTCTACGCCGCCAATCCGCCCAGCCAGCTCGCTACGATACAGAGAGATATACAATGGAAGGAGGCTGATGGACATACAGATCATGCACTATTCGCGGATTATGCCGCCAGTGAATGGCCAGAGATATTTTGCAAGCACAAGTGTGTTCTTGAATGAGGTCATCAAACTGGGCATAAGTCTAAGCATGGTATGTTGAGATGTGTAATAAGCGGACACTTGGAGGGGCCCTAGAGCTTTGGACACCGTACGTGCTGCTTTCTGGGATGTTCTGACCGCCTGTAGGCATTGTACGATACATCGACGAAGCTCCCTTCCAACACGACCGTCGTTGCTCTCTGTCAAAACCTATTCTCTTCCGTGTTCACGAGTGAGAGTTGGAAACTTGCAGTACCCGCCGTGCTGTATACCATTCAAAATAATTTACAGTATGTCGCTGTTAGCAACTTGGACGCGGCGACTTTTCAGGTCACATATCAACTGAAGATTCTCACCACAGCATTGTTCAGTGTTCTCCTTTTGGGCAGAAAACTGTCATCACGAAAATGGCTGTCATTGTTTCTCTTGATCGTTGGAGTTTCTGTTGTACAACTTCCACAACCGAACACGCCAGTACCGTCCGGAGCGGATATCGCAAAGGTTTCTACGGGATCGAAAATCGAGTCGCGGTCATTTGACGGAGTCCTGCATAGCTTCGGAAAATATGTCATGGAACAATTTGCAAAGCGATCGGCGACATATGAGGGAATCGGAGAAGATGAGAAGATGCTTCGCCCGGAAATGAATCGCTCTGTTGGGTTGGCGGCTGTGATGGTCTCATGTGCCCTATCCGGACTTGCAGGTGTCTTCTTTGAAAAGATCTTGAAAGATTCGACGACGAAGAACGTGTCTCTCTGGGTGCGCAACGTTCAATTAACGTTTTGGTCCTTATTTCCTGCATTTTTCTTAGGAGTTGTCATCAAAGACGGTGAGCAAATCGCGAAGGCTGGCTTTTTCGCTGGTTATAACTGGGTTGTGTGGACGGTTATTCTTTTCCAAGCAGCAGGCGGCGTTATTGTTTCCTTGGTCATCAACTACGCCGACAACATTGCGAAGAACTTTGCGACGTCTATTTCGATCATCGCCAGTTGCCTTGCTAGCATGTATTTCTTCGACTTCAAGGCTACTCTCCCAGTAAGTGTGAGAAACTTGTTTGACTTGAGCTGTCGTTGATTCAGATTTAGTTCTTCGCCGGCACTGCCGTTGTGTTATCTGCGACATACTTGTATACTCAACCAGAGCGACCGTCTCGGCCAGCTTACATTCGAATTGCCAACTATGAGAATACGACCGTCGATGGCAACTCGTCATTGTATGATTCCAGCAAATCCGGAGCCATGCCCAGAAGTCCGCGTAGACCAGAGGGATTTCAGACTCCGTTACCAGGAACACCCACAGTGGAAATGAAACAGTTTCCCAAAAGAGACGATTAGATTTTGTACATTATCATTTGGACATGGTAAGTAAGCAGGTAAGGCAGACGACTGTCTGTCATGGTACTCTAGTGTTAGATCACTAAAGGAGTGTCTGCTGTATTTGTATATGCCCCATAGACGAACAAGAAGTTCATTCTAAATAGCAGTACTATCATGCACGTATTCAGCTGCGCAAATCAATGGGTGCGAAACGGTCCCACAAAGCTGGGTCGTGCCTTCCCTTCTCTCGTTCCTTCTGCTTTGATTCCGCACACGGTATTTTACACCTCGCCGAATCTCGCCACTGTGATTCCGCCTTTCTGTGCACTCTCTCCTTTAATCCTGGCCCTGTCTTAAAAGCTCGTAGTCTCGCCTGCTCATCGTTCCTATTCATTCTTCATCCATGTGGCGCAATGCTAAGACGTCATGGCCGACTCACTGTACAGTCTCCTTGATGAGCTCGAGAGGGGAGGGAGCGAACCTCGGACAAGTCGTAATCATCACTATCCTTCAGTTGCCAACGCATCTGTCCTACAGCAATACAGGCTACCCATAGACACTGGACGCGGGCAGCAACCGCGAGACCGATATCGCTTGGTCCATGATGTTGTCGAAGATGATGGAGATCAGTATAAGTATGGCTATGAGGGTGGTAGGCAAATGGCCATGGGATTTGACGAGTTTGGTGAGTGCGCTGGGCAAAAGTGAAGTGGATTATGGGGCTGAACTGAACTGACTGGATATGCTAAGATCAGAGGCTTCTGAGTACGCCGTACGATGATAGACACAGACAAGCTGAAGAAGGAAGAGCAAGACTATCGTTTGCTCCCAGAGAAGGAGAGCGATCTCACTTCAGTTCACGCACGCTGGGCAGTGAAGGATACCCGGAGCAGAGCATTGGCGCTGCGTTGAGTAGATGAAGCGCGACTTCCTTTCTAGCATCACTAGCTGATCACACCATAGGTCAATTTGCCTACAACCGCAGACAAAACCAGGACGCAAGTTCTGACTCGCCGCCTGTTGAGTCTTCAAGCCCGGCATTCGAAGCGGGGAGACGAAAAGGGCATTTCAATCCTACCCATCGCGCGACGCCGCTCCACCAGTATGAAGCTGAAAGGCGGGTGGCGACCCTTGAGCAAAGGCTGCAAGCTGTACATTCTTACCACTCGACAGCTCCTTCACGAGAGCTACGTGGTCCCGCTAGCCTACCTCATGCCGGTCCGACAGTACAAGGCATTCCTCTTGTCCCCGTTTCAATTCTCCCTGATCGCATTCGGCCCGTGTTTCCCTTCCCCACCTTCAATGCTATACAGTCGAAATGCTTCGAAAATGTTTTCCGAACTGATAACAACTTTGTACTTGCATCACCCACCGGGAGTGGGAAGACAGCGGTGCTAGAATTGGCCATTTGCCGTGCCGTCGCTGCTAATGTAAACGACCAATACAAGTTTGTCTACCAAGCACCAACGAAAGCACTCTGCTCGGAGAAACATCGAGACTGGCAGCAGAAGTTCAACCAGATCGGCCTGAACTGTGTGGAGCTTACTGGTGATAGCGATGCAACGGATCTTCGCAATGTCCAGAGTGCTAACATCATCGTCACAACGCCAGAGAAATGGGATAGCATCACCAGAAAATGGAAGGACCATGAGAAACTGATGAAGCTCATCAAGCTCTTTCTCATAGACGAAGTACATATTCTCAAGGAGGATCGCGGTGCCGTCCTAGAAGCCGTGGTCTCTCGCATGAAATCCATTGGAACCGATGTGCGCTTCGTGGCCTTGTCTGCTACAGTTCCAAATTATGGAGATGTAGCAAAGTGGCTGGGACGAAATTCTAAGGATCAACACACGCCTGCGGATTGTGAGAAATTTGGCGAAGACTTTCGTCCTGTTAAGTTACGGAAACATGTTTGTGGGTATTCCAGCAACGCTTCAAATGATTTCGTCTTCGAGAAGGTCCTCGATGGAAAGCTTCCAGAGGTTGTTCAGAGGTACTCGGAACGCAAGCCGATCATGGTGTTTTGCCCTACAAGGACTTCTACAGTGAGCACGGCAAAACTGCTTGCGAAGTGGTGGAGTTCGAAGCCTGGATCTGAGCGGCTCTGGTTGCCGCCATCCAACAGAATCCCTATGCGCAACCAAGATCTTCGCGAGTGCGTTTTAGCTGGGGTGGCATTTCATCATGCCGGACTGGAACTGGATGATAGAAAACAGGTCGAGAAGGGTTTTCTTAACGGCGACATCGGAGTCATTTGTTGTACTTCGACACTTTCTATGGGCGTCAACCTACCATGCCATCTTGTCATAGTGAAAAATACGGTCTCGTACACCAACAGTGGCCTTCAAGAGTATACGGACCTCGAAGTCATGCAAATGCTGGGCCGTGCGGGACGCCCACAATTCGACGATAGTGCTGTTGCAGTCATTATGACTCGTCAGGGCAAAGCTTCCCGATATGAGACTATGGTAACTGGTCAAGACGTGCTAGAGAGCAAATTTCATCTCAACCTAATTGATCACATTAACGCTGAGATTAGTCTTGGAACAATACGCGACTTGGTATCCGCGAGGAAGTGGCTATCAGGAACATTTCTGTACGTTCGCCTCCAGCAGAATTCCCGCCACTACACACTCCAAGGCACGAAAGGCAGTCAAAGCGTCGAGGAGCAACTTGACGACATTTGCGCCCGCGATATTACTCTACTTCAGGAGTATAATCTGGTAATAGATCAAAGAGAACTCCGTTCTACAGAGTTTGGCCACGCTATGGCGCGGTACTATGTACACTTCGAGACAATGAAGATCTTCATGGGTCTCCAACAAAAGGCTTCTCTCTCCGAAATTGTAAGTTTAGTCACGACTTTTGACTTCTTGGCATACACTGAGTCTCTTTCTCCAGCTTTCCGCTTTGGCACAAGCCTCCGAATTCTCGACAATACGCTTCCGTGCTGGCGAGAAGTCACTCTACAAAGGGATAAATAAGTCGCCATCGATCCGATTTTCTATCCCAGTGAACCTGGACTTGCCTGCGCACAAAGTTTCCCTTCTGATACAATCGGTCCTCGGATGTGTCGATATTCCTTGGAACGGCGAAAACCAGAGACACAAGGGTCAATATAATCTTGACGTGTCAACCCTATTCAAATGCATCAACAACTTGATACGATGCATAATAGACTGCCAGATCAGTCTCGGGGACTCGATCAGCATCAGCCATGCCTTGACCATGGAGAGGAGCCTAGGTGCACGGGTATGGGACGACAGTCCGTTACAGATGAAGCAGGTGGAGGGGATCGGTGTTGTCGCTGTGAGAAAACTTGTCAACGCTGGCATCCGTAGTATGGAAGATCTCGAGTCTACAGATGCTCATAGAATTGAGACGCTTGTGGGAAGGAACCCACCATTTGGCCTGAAGGTTCTCGAGAAACTGATGTCATTCCCTAAGCTGAGGGTGTCACTGCACATCTCTCCCACGTCGGTAAGCAGAACACAGTTTACACCTTCTTTTTGCAAATTTCTGATCATTTGCAGACAAAGAAATGCCTGGATGGTGTTAAGGTTCAGGTAAAGGCAGATATCGGCTTTATCAACGAAACAGTGCCGCAGAACTTCGAGCATAAACCTGTCTACGTATGCTTCTTGGCCGAGAATTCTGATGGTGAAAAGATACACTTTGCTCGAATCAGGTATGTCACTTCGCCTTTTGTATGCAATTGACTTATTTGTATCAGCGGAGTGAGACTGGGAAAAGGTCAAAGGTTGGAATTCCCGACGGTTTTGATGAATCCGAACCAGAGCATCAACTGCTATCTCATGTGCGACTCAATTGGTATGTGCAGCAATTGTACTATTTGACGTTAAAAAACTGATGTAAAGCAGCGGGAACAATGCGTAGTGCCACTGTGAAGCCAAAGATTGCGCTATCAATGTTTCCAACGCCCAAGTTCCTTGAAGTGGCAACAGTGGATCAATCCGATAGGCCAGTCTCGAATATGTCACGCCGCCGAACAGAGAGTACGGAGATGACGCGCAAATTTGTTCTTGAAAGTGAGGAATTCGATGACGATGGAATTGACGACGACGAGCTGCTAAACATATCCCATAATGACCAAGAATTCGAGGATATCGATGCCTACTCAAAGCCAGAGGAGAACCTAAATCGTCATCGCCAATCGAAGAAGACCAGCGCCAAAGGCAAGCGCTCCGTCATGACAGCGTTTAGGGCTGAAGACCCCGAAGACGACACCAGACAACTGGCGAACGGAAAATGGGCTTGCAATCATCGATGCAAAGACAAAGATGCATGCAAGCATATGTGCTGCCGCGATGGGCTGGATAAGCCCCCAAAGAAGACCACGGCGAAGCGTGTACATTCCCAAGAGAATTTGTCCCAAGCTATGTCCAAAAAGCCGAGACAGAGGGTGCCACCAATGCAGACCAAGCTACAACTTTCACCTTCAAAGCGCCAAATTCCAGCTGCGGTCGAAGAGTTGGATCTGACACAAACGCAGCAAAATAAGAAGGCAAAATACAGTCAATCGAGTAGCTCGGCGGAATGGACTGTTCTTCATCGTCACTACAAGAATTCGAAGAAGTCAAAACCTGATACACCTAGAACTTCGATTGCGAACCAGAGACCCACATACAGCTACGCAAAGGGTGGTGAACACAACCTGGCATTCATGCAAGAGTATAACTCTGCCAAAACGCCTAACACATCCAGCGACTACGAAGATGTCCACTTTGACGAGCTGCTTTCCAAATTCGGGTACTCTGAACAGAATAATCATCACCACCAACACAAGGAAATGGAAGACGAACATCTAACTGCAGGGGAAGTAGCGGCCAGTGGTGGCTTCATCCATGGAGAAGACAAGCATTACTCAGATACCTTTGACCGGGATGATTCTGCTTTTGGCGAGGCCATGGTCGGTCTAGCTGATTCAGAGGCGCTCCATGATGAAAGGGCAGGTCCGATGACAGGCGCCCAGGAATTTGCACCGAAAACGAATATCAATCACAACAAGTACTGTCAAGAAGAGAGTGGCCAAGGAATTTTAAACACAGTCGATGAATTTGAAGACGAACTTTACTCGACCCAGACTTTCCACGATTTGCCAGATCAAACCTTTGTGGAGCTGCCAGAGAAATCCATAATGTCTGGCAATCAGCAAACTCAAGGTGGTTTCGAATCTACGAAGTTGCTAGTAGGTGTTTCAGTACTCAAGGAGGCAGAGGAAGTAAAGATCAAGTCGCACAGTTCCCATTTAGGAAAGACAAGAGACTGCACACATACTCAACTCGAAAGTGCAGGTGACATCAGTGTGCCCAGCTCACGCACTCTGGGACATCCGAGCACGAAGGAGGAAGGCACCCCAGAAAATTTCAAAGACCTAGAATCCTGGCTCTTCTCGGAGTTTGGGGATATTGTGGAGCTTGTTGACTAGTACACCACGCGTCCAGACGTTTATTTCGTCGTAGTCGAGTAGGTGAGTTCTGTATTCATGAAGACATTTTTTGGCGTCTAGGGTGTGAACATTCTCTCAGATCATGTTATGGGCAAAGGTTATTGTCTGAATTTCTATTCTCTCCCGATATTTTCGTGATTTGGTCAAAGGGGATACATAAGTATGATCATGGCAATGAGGTAATGACGATGTGGGAAATGAAGTATGGCGATGATATGTGGATGTATCTATTTATAGGTATTTTATTGACTGTAAAATGCTTAGAGTGTATCTCCATAAAAAAAATATGATTCAAATGATGACACGCCCCATATGTGATTAATGTTAAAAAAAATGAGGCCAGTAAAAATGGCAAACAAGAATAGAACATCCGTGTAAGACATTTGCTCTCCAACTCCTTCCTTACTGACAAGCATCAATCACTCCAAAATAAAACCGATGAGCCTCAACAAGCGACACACCACTCGCAAACAAAAACTCCAAATCCTCCCCAAAATCCGTACAATGCATCGCAGACCCCTCCAATCTCTTCACATCATCCACTGTAGGAACACCACTATTCCCACTCTTGACATAATACTCGGGAGAGATTTGCGAAAAGCCAGTCATCGACGACGGCAGCATACACGGCGACGGATCATCTAGATGCGTGACGCGAAACGTTTTGCCTTTCGCTGTCTCGGATATGAAGTTTGTGAAAGCCTGGTTCCCAGTTCTTTGTGCACCGTATGTATGCAGGTCTACGATTGTGCCGTTCTTTCGAAGTGTACCAGCTGCGAGGTTCGCTAGTGCTCCACCTAAAGAATGGCCGGTAGCCACGACTCGGTAATCAGGGTTGATGGCGAGAGCGCTCTTGACGGCGGTTTGCACTTCGTTGCTGATGGCTGTCCATGCTAGCCAGAATCCAGGCATGACTTTGCAGCCGTTGCACATGTCTATGTCCATGAGCAGTGGAAACGCGGCGATGGTGCGAATATTTGCAGGGGAGCGAGCGCCGCGGAAAGCAATGATGATGTTTTTGTTCGAGTGGTCTGTTGCTACGAAGCCGGTGGTGCCAAATGGACCTTTGCTATACTGAGAGATTAGTCCGACTATAATGTCTCATGTATTATTTCGAATACGGTAGCTAAGATTGATAGTATATTTTCAGGAGCGCAGTGTCTGTCTGACTTACTCTTTGAACTCCAGAATCGTGGTGGTTGTCGCTGCTTCCACTGTGGCGCAATTATTCGCTTGCGGACAAGTGATTTCCGTATTGACGCTGTTGGTATTGACCTGGCAGTACGCTGCTGCGGAGTACTGGCTGAAGAGCTTTAATCTATCGAGATCAGCTGATGGGATTCCTATGACGAGTCAGATTATGTGTACTGAACTAGTCCCGAATTTAAAAAGATTATTGAAAGGGAAGAAGTATTGGTCATGGAAATAAACACACCTCTCTTCTCCATGCGGATCAGTTCTCCCGTGGAGATGCTACAAGCACATACAATAAGAAATATGCACCTCATCACGCCAGCGACATTGAACAGACGTGACATGGTAAAAAATACAATGGTAGACGAGGTTTTCTAGCAATAACATGAGCAATGAAGGATATTTATGAGACCCTATATACATCTCATAAGGGGGAACTAGACCAAACTTCAACGAGATAATGCAATCAATAAAGGCGCTCAGTTCTAAAAACTGTTCCATTGGATAAGCCCAACTTCATGCGTCCAAGCAATAATCGCCTCCTTGGTATACAGAACCTATTTCCCATCTATCTTATTCCCTCCACTCTACTAACCAGAAAAGGAACCACGTCCACCTATAAGATTGCTAGACTTAGTCACAAAAGCATAAAAGCTAAGAGACGTGGTGTCTACCCGCGTTAGCACTGGCCACGGACATACTCGGTCGCCACTCTACTCAAGTAATCTATACGCCACAGAACCACAGTAACCCATACATATTCGACATGCTGATCCACACCCGGACGATATCTAGTGCTTATATTCAAACGGTAGACTAGGAGAAGTGTAGACTAGAAGACTTGTGTAACTTTGCTGATTTTACGACAATGTTTCTATTCTTAGGCTACGCTTCACTATACACTATTGGCTTATGGTCACACGAAGCGTTCGGGTGCGCGGCTTCAGGATGCTTTGTTGGGGAGGTGTCACATTCGCTTTACGCTGATTAGCTTACCTTTTATCGTGATATATTAGATATCCCTATTGAGCGGCAAATACGAGGTAATTGTATGCCCTGGAAAAAAAAATAAACTGTCTAGGCAGGTTGGTCGTACGATAGAATCTTTCGTCCCACGTAAAGCGGGCCAAATACAGCGCGACTGAAGATGAGAAGAGTTGTGTTGCTTTACGGGAACGAATTCATTGAGTTTGAGTTTTGGCAGAGGATATGTTGCGTTAGTATGCCATCCTACTACACAGCTTAGCTTCCAATTCTCACGAGCGTCTCGATCGAACTTACCACCGACAAGCTTGATCACTAAAACAACGACACCCAAAGATCTATACATCAAAGAACAACTACAGATCTCGAGAACGACTGAAATCATTTTAATGTCAGAGTCGATATGTACATATCAGTCTGAGACTAGGACAGGTTGCACATCCACTGTATGGCGATATATACTAAGTACTAGTCATCATCATCACCCCTCCGTACACCTATTAACAAACTACCTATAACACCACGCATCACTGACATCTCTGTGCTGAACTATGCAGTAAATGCCACTGCGGGCTTCGCCCAAGTCGACCAAGTGGCGAAATCCTTACTCCTCGCCTTGGCCAAATCAAATGCAACCTGGCCCTGCGCCGTATGCTTGCTCACCGCCGAACTTGCACTCGCCTTGTCGCGAGGGGGGCTCGCGTTGATAGCGTAGCCAATCATGGGGGATGCGTCACTGGACTTGAAGGTGCTGCCGTCGGCGAGGATGCAACTTTTGCAGAGGAAAGTGTAGGTCCAGTGGGTGCTGTTTACGTAGGTGCCGTTCGCGATGGGGGTTTGGGTGAAAGTGCCGGTTGCGACGGGGGGAGACATTGTAGAGCTGGGTGGTTGGTGTTAGTGTTTGATTTGAATGTACAAAGTGCTTGAAGTCTTGTCTTTTCAAACTGTTCGGCTCGTCAGACGGGGAGAGGTTTTTCACGTACGCGGTTTTGCGGAAGCTTCCTAGGAGGGCTTGGTTGTTGGGCCAGGCGAGGAGCAGGAGTTTGTTGATCATGCCGCCGCCAAGAGAGACGCCAGTGTAGCCAGTTCCCTTTCCGCCAATTGTGGCGATGAAGTCTGTTGCTGTTGTGTTGTCAGATAGAGCGAGGCCGAAGAAGGAGCCGCTGCTGTGAGTGAAGGCGTTGAATGTGATGCCCGATTTGGGATCAGTGTAAGGGGCCGGTGCCTGGGCGGCAGACAGAGTGACGAGGCCACTGAGCATCAGAGTGGATAGCTTCATTGCGACTTTCGGATGGAATCTTTGGGACGAGTGAGAATGGAGTGTGGGGATCCGTGAAGGGCAAGCTCTTGGACACTGTCAAGCTTAAGTCTTCTCTTCTCTGTGCTTAATATTCGTCTATGTTTATCATCTACCTCTCCTAATTTCCGACTACACCTCTCAGCGTTCAATTAGAGAGGAGACTAAATACCGAGCCGATCGCTCATTCGTGCCTGGTGTTTTGTTTGCCATTGAACCTGGACGTCTCCAAATTGCCAATTTGATGCTGGAGAGCTTGCCAAACGCCATTTCATATTCTTCCATGTCGGCCTTGAACATCCGAGGGGCGTTGTGACACCCCGTGATAGAGGTTGTAAACAAGTCATTAGAAACTGCGTCCTGCGGATTGGCGGATGGCAAGCAACCATCTGGAGCATTGACATAACCGGGCTTCATGGGGATCCGCGAACGCATGGGAGAATATATGAAGTTGAAGCGGATCGTCTGAAGTGAAGGCAGTCGTATATTAAGCTAAGTTGAGCATTGGAGAATCAAGTCTAGGCGCGCAATTACCTATGCTATACATCGGCAGACGTTGGGACTCTATGCGCCTGTTTTGACGGTTCCTAGATCGCAATTGCCGTAGTTTCGGGATGGATTTTGTATCACGCAAGAGGGGTCCTCGTATAGTGAATGACGTTCTGCAGGCGCCTCGCTTGTGCGCGTTTCAGGAAAAGATGATGGGAGGTGGTTTAGCCTGTTGTATCATCTGGAATTGAAACCCTTTAGCCAATGGCATCAAAGATGATTATTTGACATACTTTGGAACATCGTATACACCGATTGGGCAGCCTTTGTGTAGAATGCACGCCGAGCCTCATGGTGTCCGGGGTGCAAAAAGCGCTCTGAGATGCAGGGCGGTAGTCGAGACCCAGGATGGTTTTCATCACCGATCATCGCCCCAACTCAAAAAGAGGAATCAGTGGAAACCGGGTATGACATTCAGAATGCTCCAGTTTGCCTCGGCTTCATGACATCTAAAACTTCGAAACTTCGGAATCCTGTGGCTCTTCGCTCAGGTATCCTGGGTGGTGGTGCCCGCTTCTTCTCTCTTCTGTTCCTGTTCTCCCGCCAGCCAACAAACGCTTCGATAATGGACCCTCCGTAGAATGCTAGGAAAATACTGAAGCCCATGGTCCCGACTGTCAAGCACCCCGCGACAAGCCAAAACGTTCGCTGAGTAGATTCCATGTCTCTAATGTCAGCTGTGTTCATACCAAAATAGGAAGAGATGAATGACATTGGTAGGAAGATAATTGTCACAATTGTGAAAACAAGAATGGCTTTTCCATGGTCCTCAAGACGGATATTCACAAGCTGGATGGTCCGGTTGATCAAAGCATTGCTGTTCTCGCGCAGATCAACTAGATCGGCATATTCTCGCTGGAGGTTCTCAAGAAGCTGCGCTCCTGGATCCGAGAGGTGCGAGAAAGATAATTGGCGGTATGTTGCAATGTCTGCAGGAGGAATGGAGCCTGTCGCCCGGTGCTGGTATTGCCGGCTGGAGACATGGGATTGTCTTCGATTCCGACGCGTGTTCAGACTGTCCTGCAGATTAGACACAAGCTCCATTTGCTGCTCCATGATTTGGATAATGATATTCAGTTCTTCTTGAACCTGGAGAAGGTCCATGACTAGCTTAGTGCTCGGGCTTCTGTGGAGGCGATATTGAAGGTGGCCGAGATAACTGGCATATCGGTCTGATAGACAAAGCGTGATATCTGTCCAAAAGCTGCGGTGCAGCATGCCAAGAGCACCGCTAAGCGCCGTGATAACATGCGTGCTCGCGGTGTAGTCCTGTTCATTGGAAGTATTTAAATACGAGTTACGAATGCCGCGGAACGAAACTTCCAAGATCCTGGCCGACAACTGTAGTGGTGGCCATCGCGACTTCCAAGATTGGTTGCTTGAAAATGTGACGATGTGGCGGGCATCTATGACAAGAATCCAAAGTTCATCGACATTGAGGCTAGTAGGATAGTGTCCATACCATCGTCGAACCTTGAGATCCAGGTTGCGATCCGTTTGCCAAGGCTTGTGTTTAGAAAAGACTTGTTGACTCTCGCGATCAGTTGTGTCTTCCAGGCGATAGAAATGCTGCAGAATAGATCTCAACAAATGCGAAGAGCTTTTAGAAGATTGGTACCCTTCTCTTGGATCGACCTGGAACCGTAATGGAGGCGGCTCCCCCTCGACTGTCCAATCTAGAAACGGAACGCTGAGCAACATTGGCCCATCGTCTTTAATATCCAAATCACTGCGGCCGCTGAGTAGATGCTGGAAAAAAGGCGCAAAGTATCGTCCATGTTTCGAAAACCTCTCCTGTTGGTAGATGCAATGCTCCAGCTGTTGTAGGGCAGCAACAATATGCTGCGGGTTTTCCTTCCAGTCCGAGAGACCCATGAGACAGCCAGAGAGATAATCCGAAAACTTGCTGGATATGTGGATCCACCGACACTTTCTCTTCTCCGGTGAGTCGAACACGCTCTCTTGCACACCTTTGCTCCGCAGACAGTTCATCCAGCCGTATTCTTTCGCCAAGGACCGTAGGTGAATCTGTTCGTTCCGGTTTTGAGTAACCTCGTTAATGGGAATATCGTGCATAAGCTTGTCTTTGTGCTCCAGGTCTGGGAGCAAAGATGACGACAGCACCTCTTGCATTTCCAGCATTGGCCCAACATCTTGCCGCCATCCTTCCAGTCTCACATCATGGATTTGGATGCTCCCTGGAGAAAGGCGACGGTTCCTCCAGTAAGCATCGGCATGCCAATCAGCCTGTACCGGCGTGGAGCCCTTCACAAAGTCCATATTCAAGTAGATCGCAGAGGCATGTCGTGAAAAATAGGGTTGGGGCTGACTTTAGACAGATGCTAGGCCCAGCGCTGAAGATGCTTGGTTGGACGCTAACCTGTTTGGGATGATTCCCTCAATTCACCCTGGTCAAAGCTTCTATCTCTCTTAGAACCGAGCTTGTTAACAGCGATCCTAAAAAGAGGCTGAATACTCCTTCTGAATATGCATTGCAACATGTTTCAAATTTTAAATTTTTTTTGAAAAAAAACATTCATATCTTTGCTCTCCCATCCATATCAATGGAAAGCAACTCAAAAAAAAAAAAAGCCATAACGTCGTAACCAGGATATCTAAAAGACCTTCCCATCCAATCCTCCCCCGAAACCCCCACAAAAGGTCAATAAATATATACACAGAAGCGTCTTATCTTTTCTCTCTGCCCACCATACCATACCCAAATCCCCCACGCTCCCCCACTGCACGGTATTTAAATCTCAATCTCCTGCCCCTCACACTGGCTAATGTGACCAAAATAATTCAAATGCGCATCAACATCGATACCCAAATTCCCCTCATTCCCGCGGAGATTCAACGTGCCGGTAAAAACATCCACATCATTAGTAGTAGGCTGCACGTCATTCCCGACTTTAATATAATACTCGGGGCTGATATGGCGGAAGCCCAAGAGCGCGGGCGGGAGACGTGGAACGGGGTCGTCTTTGTGGGTTACGCGGTAGGTGTTTCCGTTTGTGGTGGAAGTGAGGTATTTTGAGATTCCTTCGAGGCCGATTTTCGGGGCGCCGTACGTGTATAGGTCGACGTTTACGCCTTGGGCGCGGAGTTCGGCGGCAGCCAGACTGGCGAGGGCGCCGCCGAGGGAGTGTCCTGTTGTGATGATTTTATAGCTTGGGAAGGCTTTGCGGGCGGCGGTCACGGCGGGGAGCACGCTGGATTTGACCTCGAGCCAGGATTCCCAGAAGCCGGCGCTGGCTTTGCAGTCGGAGCATATGGTTGTGGAAACGGCGGGGAAGTTGAGGTTTGTGAGCCAGTTCTTTACGGAGCGGGAGCCGCGGAAGGAGATGACGATTAGTTTGTTGGTTGAGTCTGTGGCGACGAAGCCGGTGGCGTCTGATTTTACAGAGCTGTTTTGAGGTGCGGTGTCAGTTTGGAGTTTGAGGGAGGTGTATTGAATGGCACGTGACGATGTGCGTAGTATGGGAATGTAATACGTGTATATAATCGGAGAGTATTGTCGGGAATTAGAAAATGGGAACTTACTTTTCGAATTCGAGAACAGTGTTCGTATCCGCTGCTTCTACTCTCGCGCAATTGCCCTGCGGACAAGTAACTTTTGTATTCGGGCTATCGTTGTTGGCAAAGCAGTACGCTGCAGCCGAGTACTGGCTAAAGAACTGCAATCTGTCGAGCACATCGGCGGAAATTGCTATGTTGAGTTAGCAAATACATCTTCCCCCAAAATGTCCCAAGAAACACAAGCTCAAAAAAGGGATTCTGGCGTTCCTCGAGGGAACATGAGTGAGCATTGAGGCTGAGCTAAGCTCATCGGCATGGGCTGTGCGGCTTGACCATAAGATCGGTGTAGGGTGGTGGTCACGCTCCACATACTCGGACACCGACGAATGCGGCACAGAAACCAGAACAAGAAAACAAACATACCTCTAGCCTGAAGCTCAACAGGCGCTGCTAAAACGCTACTGAAAGCACTCAGAAGCACCAAACCAATCCTCATTGTGAAAGGCATGACGACCCAATACCCTCTGTGTTCAGCGTAAAAGTAAATGTAAAGGTCCTACTCGCAGAGCAAGTAACTCAATACCACTCAACGAAACAAGACGTAGGTAAAAGACAAGAAAACAAGCCAACTCTCAACGGGAAAAACAAAAAACTTGAATCGAGGTCCAACGAACTCGCCTTTGTAGTTTCCTGGAGGACAAGAAAACAAAGCACTCCAGGCGGGTACACACACCCATCTTAAAGAGCCGTGGTCCACGACCCCCAAGTCCATAATGCCCTAACCCCGGACCTAGCCTGGGTGTGTGTGGGTACTGGGTACTACTGGGTAAGACTAGACTAGGGGAAAAGACAGTGTGATGTGTGTGTGAGCGGTAAAAACTCAGAGGCAAAGGCGCACCGCACCGCCCTACGCCTGCCTACCACCGTCCATGCATGCACACTCATCCTTGCTATCTGCATAACCCGCAATAAGGAGCCCTACCCTAAGATTAGTAGCATGCCCGTCCCCGTACCTTTTTCGTGGCCCCCAAAAGCTGGGGATAGGCGCGCCACGCACACGTGTGGACTAAGAAGGGAGGTATGTGCATACCGCATACCCGGCGCTACGACTGTGTGCTGTGCTTGCTGATGGCTGTGGACTGGACAGGACTGGGCTGGTTTGGTTTGGTTTGGTTTGGTTTGGTTTGGTTTGGTTCCCAGCTCGTTTTCCCGCTTGCACTTGGGGGTGAGGCGCTATATCACAACGTACCTAGGTATCTACAGAGCTGTTGACGTCGATGATTCGAGCGTTGGGCAATGGACGTGAAGCGAGTGGCTCGGCGCTTGCGGGTTCTCCATCACTAACTACTCTCCACCATCACATCCCATTATTTCTGCTCGAGGCTGGAGCCCCAGAAACAGCATGTATCCTGCGATCCCCATTTGGCAGCTTGCCACTCCACCTTCACCCCGTTAGCGATATGTGTGTGAGCGCAGCCCAGCGCTACGCCACGGCCCCTCGCCCCCTGGTCCCCTGGCCCATCACGTTTCGCTCACGCCCAATCATTCGCCTCAACGCCGGCATATACTCCGGATCTTAAACATGGTGCAATCGAAATATGGTCGTATTCGCTTTGGCATTCCGCTTTTC
Organism: Acrocalymma vagum; assembly: GCA_028476805.1. Taxonomy (NCBI): domain Eukaryota; kingdom Fungi; phylum Ascomycota; class Dothideomycetes; order Pleosporales; family Acrocalymmaceae; genus Acrocalymma; species Acrocalymma vagum. Next base: position 176,582 of record JAQGEP010000054.1, read on the forward strand.
GTGGGGTTAGACTAGATATTACATATCACACATCTTGGTAGGGATGCAGTGTAAACAATGCTCCACGCCTGTCTACTTACATGGTCATGCCAACCACGATACGGAGCTGAACTGAGAGTTTGCCTTCCACGGACTTCACATTCTCCCCAATGAAGGTCCAATTTCATTTAATGCAGTGTAATCGAAACCGCAATCACATTTGCCAAAAGCGAGCACAGCGAAGTCCGGACACGAACGGCTGCATTTTACTCGGCCGTCGATCGTACCGCGTGTTCGGTGCGAGACAATGCGCAGCAGAGCGTGGCATGCATACCATGCTCAAAAGAATCAAACGAACGGGTCAAAGCAAAAATCAGGAATTTCGCGCGACCGCGAACTGCCTGTTCAAGGTACAAGCAAGTAGTTTTACACCCACCTAACTAATGCGGGGAAGTCTTCTCTCGCATTATCGCCGATCCCCAAGTCCAATACACGCCCTCGCTTCCGGCAAAAACAGCCATGGCATCGAATCGTCAAATGGAGCATTTTGTAGACGTCACCGGAGAGTAGGGCTCAAGTAGTATGGCGCGTGATCCGTCGCAGTACGTACTCGCTGCACCCACCCAAGAGTCTAAGCAGTACCTGTTGCTTTTCATACAGTCAGCTGCTCACGGGCATGTATAAGTATCAGGTAACGCCCGCAGAACGGCGTCTTCGGCATGGCGCATTTTGAACTAGTTGAATTGTGACTTCTATGTGCTAGTGCTAAATACACAGGATACGTGATTGTATGCGGTAATCATTGGCGCAAAGCGAGCACTATAGAAAAAAAAAAAGTCGGTCAAATACTGTAGGCATAAGTAGCGTTTTGTTGCTGTGGGGTATCGACAAGGATGAAAAATTCACCGAAGTCTAACGGAGGTTTCCTGGATACAGAGACATCGCCGGCCTGCGTCGTGAGTCGCGTAACTGAGGAACTCAAACTCGAGCCCTCCGCATCCAATAGGGCGGTGAGCACACTCGGACTGCCGAGCCATCGGGAGAATTACTCCTCCGGAGGAACAAAAGGATTGACGAGCATTTCACTGAACCTGGAAATCGTTAGCATCGCATTTTCCTCAAATCGCATTGCTGGTAGTGAACTGACTTCTCGAGCTTTTCCTTCCCTCTGACCTCCTCCACGAGCAACGGCATCTTCACAACATTGAACTCGTCATAGAGCTCCTCAATCTGATCCAGATATTTCTTCTGCATCTTGCGGCGCGCGTTACATTGCTCGCACGGGTTATCTTTCTTGGGGAACAGCAGCTGGTTCACCACAATTGCATGGGTGTCGATTTCGTAGCTGTTTAGTTCCTGAATCATGCGCTCCGTCTCGTAGAGAGACAAGAACTCCGGTATGCATACACAGACGAAGGTCGTCAGGTCGGCGTCCTTGAATTGGCCATTGACCTCCCCGATTGTGTTGCGCAGCGCTTCCATCTTCTCTACTAGCTCATCAATGTTCTGTCCATTTGGCAGGCGTCCTCCACCGCCGAGAAATGAGTTCAACATGGGCCCAAACTGGCGGGAGAGCTGCGAGACTTTGGCAAGCGCTTTCTCCATAACCGTGGGAAACTGTAGGAAGCGTAACGTGTGACCGGTGGGCGCAGTATCGAAGATGATGACCTCGTAGGACATAGATTTGACCTGTTTCAGGACTTCGGCGAAAGACATGGCCTCGTCTACACCGGGAATCTGTATGACGGCGTATGCCATGTCAGCTCTTGAACTCCTTTGGTGTATAGCCTCAGGGCGAGCATACACTGAAAGCCAAATCCTGCATCATGTTGCCCATACCCCCTAGCCCTGCCATAGCCTCTTCCGCGCTCTCACCGCCGCCAGCCAATAGATCCTGAATGCTGCCATTCGGGTCAATTTCCATGGCACTAAGGTTATCAAATCCATTGATTAAGCGCGCATCTTTTCCAAATTTCTGGTTGAACGCGTCTGAGAGGTTGTGGGCGGGGTCGGTCGAAATTAGAAGGACGGATTTACGGTGTTTGGCAAGCTGGATGGCAAGTGAACAGGAGGTTGTAGTCTTTCCGACACCACCTTTACCGCCGACAAATATCCAGCGCAGAGTCTTCTGGTCGAGGATAGACTGGAGCGTCGGCTCCATGACGTCGTCGTCGAGGACTACAGCGTTCGCCATCGTCGCGGTAGATCAGGAAGCGTTCTTGTGCGTTCGCGGTGGAGATCTAGAGGGTATAACGACTAGGTAGCGGAGAATAGGAAACCTTGTAAGACAATGTCGAGGTCAGTACTAAGTTGAAGACAATCTGGCACCAAAGTGCGGAAGATTCGCGAAGCTTCGGAGGGGCAACGCCGCTTGACACAAGTCTTACCGGATTGGTTCTACCTATAAGGGCAGCAAGAAAGGTCAAGAAGAAGACAAATCCGCCTGCTCTACCCAAAGAAAATCAGTGTAAGGAGGCTGCCTGGAGAATAGTTTTTTTGGATTGCGGTGATGTGTCTAGCGCAGAAAGCCAATGATGGGGATCGTTGACCGTGGTTGCGTCACCCCGCTTGCCTGCCTAGCCTTGCTGTGTCCAGCCATACGTACATAAGCCACCTTCTTTAGCACATCAATACACTCCAGCTCTCAACTAAACTCAACATTTCTCAACTTCATCGTGAATGTTTATATATCTATATCAATTACAGGTATCATACGCCCTCCAGCGTATTTAGCGAACAATAGAAAGGTACTTAACCGACCTTCCAGGCGCAAAACAAAAACTCTTGCAACACCACACTGGTGCCAAACCCACCAGAATATCATCTAGGCCCATGTCATTGACCCCTTGATATACATTCCAGGATACATATCGCCTACCCGTCTTATTCATATGCGCCAAAAACACCATAGCATGCCACAGAACCTGACAACCCCTCAAGAGACCATGCTTCCTAAGCCTACAACAAAGCGAGGCTAATTCTTCTTGCCCTTGCCCTTGCCCTTGGTCTTTGCTGGCGCAGAGCTGGTTGAAACAACACTGGTAGCACGAGATGTCGACGGAGAAGCCGAAGCAGCCTTCTTGCCCTTTACCGTGTCCAATTGCTTATTCTGTCTCATGTTAGATTGCAAAATCACTGACACGTGGAACCTTACATACCTTGACACCGTTCTTGGTCTTCTTCTTCACCGGCTCTTCTTCTTCCTCCTCCGTCTCTTCCTCCTCGAGGGCGCGTTTTCCTCCCTTACCATTCTTCAACAGGTCGCCGTCACCCAACTCCCTGACAACCGTCTGGATTAGGGTGTTGCATCTTCGCCCAATCTCTTGAGGTGTGCGGCTGAGGAAAAACCAGTCGAAGCGGAAGAGAGGAGATTCACGAATTTCCTCGCGAATCTTTTCGTAGATCGCGTCCCCTTCGACTCCATACTTGTTAAGCATGACGAGCAGGAAGCGATCTTCCTCTTCCGTGTAGACCTTTTTGTTGGTCGTCGAAACGGTATACTTAATAACCATTTGTTGTAGGGGCATGCGATACATGCCAATCTTCTTTGCAAGTAGGCGCTTCTTCTCCTCTGATGCACGCACGCGGGCCTCGCCCTCCTCTACAACGCCAATATATTTCTGCCAGTTGTCGAGCGTCTTGTATTTTTTCCAGAAGACCTTGGCATATGCCTCAATCTCCTCAGCATTCTTGCCGTCGACCTCTTCAGAAATGCCTTCGTAGTTCGTTCGGCCGTACTTGGCAGAGCCGTTGAGGAACTGTTGGAAGTCGCGCTTGTTCCATTCAGGGAAACCTTTCTGGATCAAACGCTCTTTCTCAGCCTTCTCCTCATCAGTCAGTGGCTCGGCGTTATCGATCTCTTTCTGAGCAAGCTCCTGATCAGCCTCTCTTGTCTCAAGATCTTCGTCAGTTCCATCTGGAAGAGGAGCTTTGATACTGTTCTCCTTTCGATACCAGGCTGTTTCCTTGTCCTGCAGCTCCGCTAGCTTGTCAGGGAAGAACTGGTAGTCATGAATAACGACCTGTTTCGGCGCACGTGGGATTCTGGGCTGCTTTGACTCGGTTCGGCCGCCAGTCATGAGCGCCTGTCGGTAGTACTTATCCATCGAGTATCCTATCTCTTTTCGTTCACGTTTCGCTGGATTGATCCAGGTAAGACCGATATCCTTCTTGCGAGGCTGGAAAGTCTCGCCATTCCATTCATAAGTAGCATCGGAAGTGAACTTTTGGAGATCATCCAGGCCCAGTTTCTCGTACTTCTGGTTCAACTCTTGGGTGCGCTCTTCACCACGTTTCAAAATGGCGTCGAAATCGTCTTCTGTGAGATCTCCGGGCTCAGCTGCAGATCCGAGACCACCCGCCGCACTTTGGAATACTTTCTCGGCACCATGCTGAATCATGGTAAGCAGTTCATCCTTTGAAGCAGCATTCTTTACAGGCTGCTGTGCTCGACCCTGCTGGATAACCAACTGATCGAGACGCAACTTCTGGGCCGCACGTTCCAAGACCTTCTCTTCTATTGCGTTCTCCGTAACCATTCGGAAGACGATAACCTGTTTGGTCTGACCAATACGATGAGCACGGTCCATGGCCTGGAGATCAGCTTGCGGGTTCCAGTCGCTATCAAAGAGCACGACAATGTCGGCACTGGTCAGATTGATACCCAAACCACCCGCACGAGTAGTAAGGAGAAAGAGGAACTTCTCTGAGCCTTCTTTATTGTAGTCGTCAATGGCGGCAATACGGTCTTCATGCGCGGTTGAACCATCGATACGGCAGTATTGGTAGTTCCGCATAACTGAATAATCCTCGAGGATATCAAGTACACGGCTCATCTGGGAGAAAATGAGAACTCTGCTGCCCTGGGCCTTCATACGCTTCAGAAGCTTGTCCAGCATGACCATCTTTGCGGCGTTGTTGACCAAGTGTTCGTCCGTTGTATATGGAGGACCCGGCTCAGCTCCTTCAAAGAGATATGGATGATTGCAGCACTTTCGCAGTTGCATGACGATGTTCAACAATCGCGTCTTGGACTCCTTATTGCCAGCAGCACCGTTCACAGCGTCAATGTCTTTCTCGAGAATCTTCTTGTACCACTTGACTTGCATATCAGACATACCAATATACAGGTTGATTTCCTTCTTGGGAAGAAGAGATTTCTCTACATCGGCTTTGACACGTCGTAGCAAGAATGGGCGGAGGACCTTGTGTAGCTGCTGAACTACAGTATCCGAATCCTGGTCCTGGTTAGAGAACCATTCGTCGAATGCCGCAGCATCGCCGAAGACATCAGGGAGCAAAAAGTTAAGGAGCGCCCAGAGCTCATGAAGGTTGTTCTGGAGAGGAGTACCAGTTATGAGTAGTCGGTTTCGGGAGTTGAAAAGTCGGATAATCTGTGCGAGTGATGACTCTTCGTTCTTGATACGATGTGCTTCATCGATGATGATGTATTCCCAGGCGAATTTCTTGAGGTGTGACTTCTCGCGAAGAATCATCTCATAGCTGGTAATGCACACATCGAATTTTTCATCAACCAGGCGGTCCTGAATGAGCTCGGCTCGCTCCTCTTTGTTGCCCTGAAGCACGAGAACGTTGATTTCTGGAATCCACTTGCCAAACTCGCGCTTCCAGTTATCCAGGGTAGATTTAGGAACTGCGACAAGATGGGGCCCGGTGATACCAGCAACAAAGCGGAGGTAGCCAACGAAAGAGATGGTCTGCAACGTTTTTCCGAGACCCATCTCGTCCGCAAGAATGCCAGAAATACCATTCTCGTGGAGTGAGATTAGCCAGTTGAGGCCTGCAACCTGGTAATCGCGCATGCTACCTCCTTTGATGTAACCCGGTGATTCGCGGAAGATGGTCTCGTGGTGACCACCATGTTTCTCCTCCCGAACGAGCTCCGCATCTTCCTCTTGTTCTGTCTTTCGACGACGCTCGCCGGCAGCGCCACCCTTCCGTACTTTTGCGTTCTTTGCCTTCTTCTCGTCTTCCCCGTCTTGGCGGTCGATTTCTGCGAGAATTTCCTTTATGCGCGGATTCGGATTGGTATCAATAAAGTGACGGAAAAGGTCAGTGAGACCAAGCAGGTACCGGAATCGTCGAATGGTGTCGTCTTCCTATTTACCAAAGTCCGTTAGCCAATCCGAGAAACATCAAATGCGCCAACTCTCATGGCATACCTTTGACGCGCCTAAGCGGTCGTGTTTCTTTCCATAAATGCTCTTTCGCATGTTCAGAACATCTGCTCGTCGTTTTCGGCCGTCAGTGGGCGCGTCGCCTGCTACACTGCTTGCTGTTGTGTTTGGGTTCGTGTCCGAATCCTGAGTTCACGTTAGAATTTCGGGGACGGGGCGCGCTGAAGAGGTGTGATGGGGATGATGTGTACCGTGTAATCTGGCGTATCTTGGTAGTACTATAAAGAGCACGTTAGTATATTTATCCTGCACGACGGCTTCGTTTGTTTCTTTCACAGCCTGGGTTGCCGTGAGGGACAAGGGGCAATCGCGCTCACCGAAAATTTCTTGAAACCGCCGATTTTGTCATCATGATCCTGCATTTCGACATCTTCGTGGGCAGAGGCGTCAGCCGTTGAAGGCTCGTCCGAATCCGAGTTGCGAGTCCTGGAGGGCGCCATATTGCCCGTTTGGGCTATTCGCCGCGTTTAGTCGTGCGGAAACTCTTGAAAGAAATTGGGAGAAATAAACTGAATGAATCCCCAATGCGGCTGAGATGCGTAGGCGATGGAGGTGGGAGGCGCGTCGGGTCCGTAGTCGCGAGAGGAGGTGAGTGAGCAGAGACTGGGGAGTAGAGCAGAATAATGTACAGTAGTAGCACGTTGTCTTGGCGCGTTTTGGCCGCACGGACCTTGTGGGATCGACTTTTTGGTGGTCGGTCCGCACACACTCCGCGACTCTCTTTCTTGCCTCACAACATTACAGCCACAACTCCTCGCCGCCTGTGGGATTCGAGAATCACTCGTCAACGCCTGGCACTCTAGCCAATCTCTTAGACACATCCATGATTTTCGATCATTTTGACGCGTTCAATGGACGCGTTTTGGAAAATGACGTCACGAAATACAAAATGTTTCCAGTGGTTGGTAACTGAGTAGGGGAGGGATACCATCCCACTGGCAAAACAGCTTGCCATGGGCACTCTAATATGACCCAGAAATACATCTAAAGTCCTTCGCTTATTGATAAACTAACATAGAAATAGGAACATCAAGGTCAGGCTTGCTCTATGAATTATGTAACTTTTCTATGATTCTGTTCTCCAACATTACACCGTCCATCATCTTCATCATCAGAAATTACCAAGCACCCTCCATTCCCCTTCTGAACAGTATATCTCCGCCTGTGATGCCGCTCTGTCCAGCCAAAGCAGTTTTCAAAATACCCGCTTTGTGCAGGTCTTGAATCAAAGAGAAAAGCGTCCCGTCACAGCCCTTGGCCATCATCAAGTCTACGGTCACAGGAAGGTATTCAACATGGTTTGTAATGGTCGAGTTGTAGGGCGCCTCTCCGATTGGCACAACGAAATCCGGCGCCTCTGAGAAGATGGAGATCCTGCTGGGACCAAAACCGAAAGGAACTCCAGGGGGGCTTCGGTATACATTGCGGTATGCCGTACCCGCGGTCGATCCAACATACATCACCAAGCTCTCAGAACAGGTCTGCTGATTGGGAGCAAGGAAAGTCTCGTTCGCCCATGACATGAAGGTGGTCTTTTTGGCGATCGCCTCCTCCACAGGAGTGGTCTGGCTGTCACCCCAGCCCCAACGCGCGAGGGGCACTGGATTGACGAAAGGGCGGCGTCCATGGTGCTTCTCAGCATAATCACGGTAAAATGGCTCTCGCACAAGAGGTATCTGTTGCTTGGTGATGAGTAAGGCATATGTTGTGTTCAAAAAAACCCGCAAAGGCTCCATTTCGGGCTTTTCTTCTGTCCAAGAAGCAGTGACATTGTATGCTGTAGCATTTGCACCGAGAAATGATGTTACATTTGCAAGAAAGCTAATCAAGAGCTCATCGGCAGGGTCCTCCGCTTCAGTTGGCCATGCAATCGTCTTGATGGACGATGGATACACACTACTGAACGTAATGTTGGCGCCATACATGGCTTTCGCTGCAGCTGCCCAGACAACTGGATCGCGTGCCAAAAGACCGGCCGTATCGAGAGTAGGGCTTAGTGGCATTGTGTGCTCCAAGGATACAAGCCCATGCGAAGGACGATTACCATAGACTCCCTGGACCTGGGAAGGGCCACGAACACTACCTCCAGTATCAGAGCCAAGAGTGACATCTAACCACGCGTATGCAGCTGCTCCAGCACCACCTCCAGATGAGCTAGAAGATGTGTCCTGATAACCGTCACCACGCGGGTTGAATGCTTCGTGGTAGTCGACCCAATCAGCGGTTGCAACCTCTCCGTTTGCAAATTGGCTTGTCAGCATCTTGCCAACAATGACGGCGCCAGCATCGATGAGGTTTTGGACAGGTGTGGCAGTGAATTCGGCTGGAGGGTACAGCCAGTACCAAGCTCGGTTTCCGTTGGAAGTTCGCAGGCCCTTGATGTCATAAATATCCTTAATTCCAATACGAACACCCGAAAGCGGCTTGTCGGCGGTTTTCTCAAAGTATAGGCGGGATGGCACAGCGACCGCAAGGTTTTGGCCGACCGTGCCGGCTGGAAGGACCGAGTACGAGCCGTCTCCATTCGAGATCACAGATTCGGTGAAAGCCTTACTCTTATCAGAATACAATCTCCAAGCCTCGTAGATTTGACCGGCAGCATTGACAAAGTATGGACCGGGCTTCAATTCCCCTGAAATCGTACCAGTGAGAACTGTCGAGGAAACGTTGTAGGAATTGGATGCTGTTGCGCCTTGAATATAGATTGCTGAAACGAATCAGTAAATCTCTCCTTTGATCAATGCCTAGACATGGTGTAAGAGTACCCACCCTCCAGGAAAGCCTCTTGAAACACATCGTCTTCAGTCGAATAAGTCGACGCAATTGCGGCAATGTCCAGGGAACCGGAACTCTTCACGACTGTGAAAGGCACGAAAGGTTCATCGTCAAAAGCAGACTCGAGCTCGCTGGATCCCGCGATCTTCGCAACTGGCTTGGGAGGTAGGAAATAGTCAATGTCTGACAGCGATACCGTAAAACCTGTGGAAGATACAGCAGCCCGGACAGTCGAAACGAGCAGCGCGAAGCTGCAAATAAGCTGACGAGCATCCATCTTGAACGTTAGACCCCACGGGAGGATTGAAATGCGGACAGACAACACAAGATGGACACGAAGTATTCATATATGGCCGTTGGAGCTAAGCAGGATTGTTGGTGTGGTATCCGCATGGACCCCACGCGAGCAGTGATAAGCCATTGCCATTGAACTTGTCTCTGTCACCTCGAGCTCGATAACCAATTGTATTCGCTAGCTTGAGGGAATTGTAACCGGGCGTGCGAGCTCTATCGCGTTCCCAAGGCTGTGCTATGCAAGCACTTCCAGAATAGCAAAGCCGTCGCCCCAATCAAGAAGGCAACCGAAACCTTGGATGACCCCGAGAAGAGCGATTGGAAAACTCCTGACATGGGCAACACAGTCATGGCTCACTCTGTAAGACGCTAAAGTACGGAACGGTACGCAACCTTACAGGTGAGGCGGTCCAGGAACGGGGCGAGGCATATCGTCATCAAAGGAGATAGCATAGCTCGCCCCCTTATCAGAGAATGTTTACGTTTGCGGAGTCATGTCAACTGCAAGCCATTACCAAGTATCTTGCACAGTCTGAGCTTAGCGTTAGCGAAAGTCCTGTTAGCACAAAGGTACGGATGCGCTCGGAAAGCATCAAAACATTATGGAATTTCGCAATGTCAACGTTGGCCGGAGCCTGAGAAATTGTTCGAAGATGAGATCCGGATAACGGCGCCTTGGCGAAAACCCACCACCGGGAAACGCGCCTTCGCATCTGCACGATACGATATCCCACGTGTGGGGCGCGTCTGTCCCCAGTCCCATTTCGAATGCCGCCGATCGGCAATAATAATAATTAAACCGTAAAGCCGCAATGAGAGCAAGTACAATCAAGGATCCAACTGGCTCCTAGTCGTCTGTGTTTGATTCATTTTCCATCTCCCCCGGCCCTACTGCTTACTGGAAACTCATTGCTTCTTCTTCGTATTCGCACTCGCTCTGCCAACGCCCATCCCCATCCCATACACCAGCTCCGCGCCCAAACTCGCTGCATACAGGCTGGCCGGTAGCGCTAGCGCAGCAGCAACTATCACATTGCTTGTACTCGGTATAAACCCAGGCTGAACCCTCCGGCTCCACCAATTGTACACTGCGCCGAATGCCGCAACATCATTGATCAAAGCATGTAGAACGCCCACCTTCGCCTTCTTGGAGGAGAAGCCATCGCGTTGAATCACCGGCATGAGCTCCATAGCGCCCGTAGCCACAGCCGGCAGAGTGAATATGAGGGTGAAGATTGTACTGTAGTAGGAGAGGACTGGTAACGCGCTGGGAGCCAGGACAATATCGAGCGTTTTGACTGGAGAGCGCATGAGCCTGTATTCTATTTCTCGTGTAATGGTAATTCCGCAGAGACTTACACGTCGATGCCACTATGCCCGAAGTGGAGGGCGTGATTGACGCCAGGTAGACAACATCGAGGGCGGCCGTCAAACAGGTGAAGGTCAAGGGGACATGCACTATTGCTGGGTGAACAGGATGCCTGCGGGTATCAGTTCCATGCCCAAACAAACATGACGAGGCATGACTAGGTACGTACCTTCCCATTGTTGAGTCTCTAACTGTCAGATAGAATGCCCTTGACGCGAATGGAACCCAAACGTGGCCGAATTGTGCAGTACAGAGACGGGGGCAGTCTTTCAAACGCAGGTGCAGGTTTCAAAGCGCTGTATATACACGCGAACACCGCTCAGCGGAGAGCCGAACGGTTCCATCACCCGTTTGATTATCACCCAGATCAGATAATAACGACCAATAGAATGCGTCGGGAATGTCAGATTTTCCGCAGGGGCTCACATTTACGCATGGGGAACGCAGCGCCTTGCATGAACGAACAGCGACTGCGAATCGGCTGCAAATATTTCCCGAAGTGATGTGGAACGAGAGAATAATAGCCTTCCTGTTGCAGTATGGGAAGATTACATCATCACTATCTTTCTCTCTTTACTAGTCGGTCAAAAAATACGCACGTGAGCAAAAGTATGCCGCCCAATCAACTTGTCTCATAGATAATCTAGCTTAATGTATAGATAACTAGAGCAACACCTCAAAATAAAAACAAACCAATTACACATCACCAGCACCAGCAACACCAACACAACCCCCATATCCACAAGAAACTGATTTCAAAAAAAATAAAAAATTAACACACCACTGCTACAGCACGTGATCCGTTCGCATCCCATTAAGGCAAGGAATCATTTAACGATCCATTTTACTCCTATGCCGCTCGATTATCGGACGCGAATCGAGATAAGTACTAAGTCTTCCTACTTCGTGAACGTCAGAGTCCAACTCGAAACACGCTCTTCACTTCATCAAACCTGAGCACAACGTGCTCGTCGCTGGGACAACCATCAGGAATATCCATCAGTCTTTGCGGAATGGCTCGGCCGCGTCCCCAACTTCATCACGGGACTATTCTTAAAATTCTCCCAATCATGCGTGAAAAACGTCTGTGCCTTCGATATCTGCACTTCCTCCTGGCCCCTCTTTACAATTTTCTCGTCATACGCACTTACTGCCTCGGCGAGAGAAGCGTTCCCCGCTTGTACCGATTTGATCGCTTCGACGAAGCAGTGCGCAGAGTAGAAAGCATTATTTGCACCCTGTCCGCGATCTAGTAAATCATTAGTCTAGGCGCGAACGAATACAAAATACACCGGGTAAGCAATGAGAATGAAGAAAAGGTAGTTGGTATACAACATACGGAAAGTCATAGCATGTGCTGCATCACCACACAACGTAACCCTCCCCCCATGATTATCCCACGACACCGGTTTCCAAATCTTCAACTGGTCTCTGCGCACTGGCGTGTCGTCTGGAATCCATTCGATTACGCTCTTATACGGATCTGCCCAGCCATCGCGTCGGACATGTTCTTTCAGCCGCTTTATCCTCTCACACGTGTTGTCGTAATCCTCGACGTTTTTAAACGGCCAAGTGGTAAGAATTTGAAACGTCCAGGAACTCGGGTCGTCCGGGTCCAGCATGTCCAGGATATTAGTCCGGATGTAGTGGTTTTTAGGATGGACGGCTATGTCGACGAGGGGGTGCAGATTCTGCTGTATGTAAAGAGCTTGTTCGGCGGTGTACGAGACGTTGAAGTTCATGAGGGCGAAGGGGAGCGTGTCGGGCGTGGAGTGCCCGTTTAATAGACACTGACGCATCTTTGACATCGCGCCGTCGACGCCCACGGCTATATCGCCCTCTTCACTTGACCCGTCTTCAAAAAATACTTTTACCCCCGTATCAGTCAGTTCGTATGACATGAAGCGTTTCCCATACTGCACGTGTAACCCGTCTCCGCACAGTTTCCGCAACTTCCTGATATTAATCTCAGAGGCCTTGGGTATTGGAAATGTGAACGATGCGTCCCGAGTCTCGCCATTGTACATTATTATTCTGTCCTCCCCAATTGCTGCGCAGTCGATGCTGGGATTCACTTGACAGGAGTTGAGCTGGGCGCCAAGTTCTGGTGGTAGGAGGTCGAGAAGGTAGGGGCGGGCCCAGCCTAGCGTGAACGCCCAATGGCGCTGGCGTTGCGAGTTTGCGCCTTTCTCGAAGATGCAAAATGGTATGTTCACTTTTTTGAGGCCGTGGGCTATGGCACAGCCTGCTGGGCCTTGTTGGTAGGTTAGTGTATGTGTGATGTGGAGCGCTCTTTGATATCATACGGTTACCTACCTGCTCCGATAATCAAAACTTTCATGATGGAAGCGGAGTATTAGTTCCTTGTTGACAAGTTAGGCAGCAAAGTGACACCAGGTGAGCCAATATTAAGTATATCTTACTTGGATCTCGCGTGGCCCGCTCTGTATTTACGTATGTGTAGTCCCAAGGGAAACTTTGTTAGGCAATTGATGCCAGAGCTGAGGGTCGCATCCGCGCTCCAAGCAAGCCATAAGCCGTGTACTGCCCTCGTTTTGGGTAAGTAGCTACGATTGGGACGGTACAACGGGAAGTCCGGTTCCCCACGGCAACGCTTCCGCGAGCTTGTGTTCCTGTGTTAGTAGGCACTCTGGGCCGGTTCCTCCTAGATGATAGAAGTCAAAGGTGCTTGAAGCGCCACCTGGGAATCAGCCCGTTCTTTATTCATTTGTAGCGCAATGAAATACCTCCAAGCCAATTTGTACACTTGAAATGTACCTTCTTTCTGAAGTCGAAAATGGAGGTCACGCGGCCAGACCTGAGGTGAGGAGAGCCCGAAGTGGGGTTCAGCTGTGTGACATGTGATATCATCTGGTCCTGATTTTCTGTCGTTTAGAGTTGGAGAACGTCCAATGAATATCAGATGCTGGAACGAATAGCTAGGCGGCAATGCTACATCATAGCATGAACTTCTGGTGCTGAATGGTTTGGTGTTTTTTTTTTCAGCTTTAGGAACCTAAAACCCTTGTAACTGTTCTACTATCACTATAAGTATGGTACCCTTAGAAGGTATTAACTCTAGACATGAAATTTCGTCATCTTTCCATATGCTGATTATCCAGACGGTTTATTCTAGAAAACTCGCGTTTGCGTGATCCCAGAGCAGTTCCCCTACACACAGCATTACCTATTAAACACTAACATTCATCTCCCCATCTCATTCCCTTCCCCTACACTCTCCCAATACCTCAACCCCAACACCATCCACCTCCCATCACTTACACTTCCCTCCCAACCGCAAAACAAACCCCAGCCCTAACAATCTCCCTCACAGCCTCCACCTCCCCCTCATCTCTCGGCGCATAAACCATAATCCATCCCTCAGGCGCCAACCATCCCACGGGAAACCTCACCCCCCACCCCATCTCCACAACCGTAATCGCATCCCTCGGACTCAGATACACATGTAGCGAGTTATCCATTGGATGCACATGAGCGATTTCGTAGAAGATTTTATGCGCGTCGGGATTAATAGTTTCGATATCTGGGTTCACGTATATAGCAGCGCCTGTACCTCCTTCGGTTTTGCTGGGTCGTGTGGCTATGTAGGGGGAGTAGCGGCTTGTGGTCGCGAAGTCTTGCATGAGGTTGTGCAGGGTTGCATGTGCGGTTGGAGTTATGGGCGAGGGGTGTTGGCGTTGGGGGAGCGTCCAGCGTGTGAGTTTTGGACGGGGCCCTTTTCTCTGGGGAAAGTTTTCGCGGTTGAGGTATGCGGGCCCTGTGTTGGATATTGGGGAGGTGTCGAGCAGGTTTTGGCGCATGAAGAAGAGGTAGAGGCCCCATCGGCGGATTTTGAGATAGCCGCTGAGCGTTGGGGGCGTGCCGCCGGTTCCTGTGTTTTGGGGTCAAAATCCTCGCATATTTTTTTTTTGAAAGGATGCGTGTTTTACTCACCGAATTTCCTCCAGCTACGGAAATCAAGCCAGAATGATATGGCGGCTAGTGAGAGCGCGCCAACAGCCCAGGTGGCTGCCATGTCGTGGATCAGACTCTGAATCACTTCCAGGGAATCATCAGCTGTTGCAGTCGATGCGGACTTTAGAGTTCTTGAGCATATTCTTCTACCCTGTGGGGTGATGTTATTGATGATGCTGTCTGGTGTATCGCAAGGAACTCTTTACGGGTTCCGGCGCGGCTCCCCACTACGTCATGCGATTGGCTAAGTATGCTGTACAACACCACAAACGTTGTGCGACCATTGACAACGGACGGAAAGCCTGGGGCCGCTGAATTTCAGCGTCTCACAAGCATAATTGCTTGAACACATGGAAGCTATCGCTGCACTAATGTAGATGTGTCGTTCACGCTTCACGCTTGGATAATTCAGACGTCGACAACAGACCCGTCTATCTACCGCATATCTAACCCTCCAAACGCACAACCCTTCAACACAACCTTCCCCAAACCGGACCCAAACCCCAAGAAACCCACAAAATAAAGCAAAAAAAAAAAAAAAAAAGGAAAATCCACGACCTCTCCAAAAGAAAAATGCCTATATCGCCCGACCTTCTCCCCCCACTCCCAACCCTCCGCCTCCTCATCCGCGCAAACCACATCCTGCACCAGCACTCCCTCGTCGACGCCTTCGGCCACATCTCCATCCGACACCCGCTCTTCCCAAATCTTTACATCACCTCGACCTACGACCCGGGGGCCCCCGCTCTAATCTCCTCGGCTGCGCACTTCACAATCTACCGTATTCCAGACTCTCAGCCCTTCGAAGAAAACCAACCGCAGGGGTACAGTGAGCGGTTTATTCATGGGGAGGTGTTGAGGCGGTTTCCGCGTGCGATGTGTGTTGTGCATTCGCATGCCGAGGATGTGATTGCGTGTGTTGCGGCGGGGGTGCCTGTTCGGCCTGTTTTCCATATGGCTGGGTTTTTAGGTGCGGAAGAATTGCGCGTATTTGACGCCGGGGATATTTATACGGATTTAGAAAAGAAAGGGGAGGCGGGGAACATTGTCCAGGACATGTTGGTCAAATCGATACCATTAGGAAGCGCGCTTGCGGACCATCTTTCTGAAGAGCGTCCGGTCGTTTTGCAGAGAAAACATGGGTTTACGTGTTTTGGCAACTCGATTGAACAGGCAGTGTATCGGGCTGTGTATACGCAGACTAATTGTAGGCTTTTGAAAGATGCGCTGTGTTTGGCGGGGGGAGATGTGCGGAAAGTGACCTTTTTGGAGGAAAAGGAGGTGAGGGGTTGTAAGGTTATGAATGAGAAGACGCAGGATAAGGCGTTTCGGTTGTGGTTGAGGGAAGTGCAGAGGAATGCATTGTATGAGACCGATGAGGGTGAGCCAGATGATCCGGTTGTTGGTGGAATGGAGATATGAAGATAGTAGACATGAACAAGTTCACTATATTATATTGATGCTAATACATTGCTTGCATCTGGAAATTATGTAGCTTTGGTGCAATATCAGATAACAAATCTTCATAATCAGAGGAAGAACTGAATGAGATAATGGTGTCTACGAGTGATATTACATTCTATTTCTTACTAGCTTAAAGAGAGGCGTCTATATACCAAGAGTCCGATCCAGACTTATAGCGAAGCGAAAGGTTGAAATATAATAGGAAACGAAAAGATGAAATTCCACCAACACCAAGTCTATATAAGAGCAGAAAGGAAAGAGCAACGAGAGAAAAGGCAACCATGTGCGTTCGAACCAATTTCTTGCCAATTTGTGCTTATGTGTTTCGAGCACATATACGAGTAGTGCGCGCTGTTAGAGTGCATAGTTGATCAGAGGATAATTGTCCTTGGCTGCCTTCTGCGAACTTTGTGGTTGATTCCCTTGTTGATACTCGCGTGTCTGGATTGGAGCAAGCCAGCCTTCTTCACCATCAAGGACGAATTAGATGGCTTGGGTGCTTGCTGTGAAGCAGCCCTACGAGTTGGCATGGGTTCAGTTAGCTGCTGGTTACCGCCACTCGAGTCATCGTCTGATGTCCAGGAAGTTTGGGAGTGACGACGAATCTGATGAAGTCCTTCAATACGAGGACCACCTAATTCGAGCCTTCTCAACAGCTCATCAGGAGGCGTGAGTATCGATAAAGCATAATGCTTGGTCGATGGGGCTTGGGCGGATTCTGATGCCAAGCTATTGTCCAAGGAGGGAGATGTTGCTAGGTTTGTCGATGCATCCTGGGGAGTGATATCGATGAGTAAGTCGGACACTCTGCGAATAGGCTGCGGATCGCAAAACGGGGCAGCAGATTCATGGCCAATAGTAGCATTTGGAGCTGCTGGCACATGACCGGTTTTCATTCCAGGTGAAATCCGCTTTGAGGACTTCTCAGATCCCGTGGACTGTGTCTTGGGGGGAACGGGTGAGCGCGTCAGAACAGGAGGGCTGGCTGAAGCATGGTGAACGGCCCATTCCCTCTCGCGATTGATTTGTCGCTCCATCCAAGTTGGTCGTCTCGGAGCAATGGCAGTCTTCTCCTTGAACCACTTGGGTAAAGTCGTGAATCCAAGTTGTCGCAGCTTCTCAGCAGGAGGCATTTCGTGCTTGTATTTGCAGCCAATGGATACGAATGCGCAGTCGCCGGTCCTGATCCAGTGCGTGCAGAACTCCTTTTTGGATTGGTCTGGCTCAATGCCCGATGGCGGAAGCTTGCGATATCCCAGACGTTGCGCGTCTTGTTGGTAGACGGCAGCAAAATTGTCTGTCAGCGACCGGTTTGGATGATCAGATTCTGTATTCATGCGACGGCGGTCCGTAGGGAGCGGTTCGACGACAGGTACCTTGGATGGAGTATTGGAATTGAGTCTTATCTGTTGGACTGGTCCTGGAGAGCTTCTCGTATTCCTAGAAAGAGGGATTTTGTCCGCCAATGATGAAGGCTCATTCCGGGATATATAATCAGGTGCTAGGAATTTGTAATGAGAGGCAGTCTGTGGAGTTGGTGGCCTGGAACTGTACCCCGGGGATTCCAAGGTGGAAAGAGGAGAAACTGGTTCATTGCTCTCGCCAGCAAATATCCAGCTCTCCTGGGATAGCTGACGATGGTTCAATTTCCGTGGTATACCATGGAGCGGAAATGGAAGCTGATCAGCAGGTACAAGAGGGACCATGTTGTTTGTGGATCCGCGAAAGATGTAGTAGCGACTACTCTGGGGCAGCACACACGTATGCGGAGAGGGTGAAGTCATGGTGTCCATGGGGCTGGAGAATTAGAGACAAGTGTTTGGCGATTGCGGTTCAAGAATGGTATGTTCAGGATGATAGCGATGTGTGTAAACCATCGATGGAGAAACCATCGTCTATAAATGTGTTCAAGATTCGAGACCACTTGTTTGTATCAGACTGCTTTTCCACTACACCAGGATGGCATCAGAAGCAAAGCAGCCGAGACAAAAGCTCCCGCCCGTTTGTTTGTTTTTTTGCCAGTTTGCTCACTTTTTGTCATGGACATGGACGTTAGAAGACAAAACGAACCTGGCTTGATTTTGAGTCACTATGCTTCTGGAATCACTGCATTGGTCTGATGCGAATAGTAAGTGTTCGACTTGGGAAGGACTCTAAGAATAACAATGAATAGGAAATGGGCTGAAAATTGAAATTCACTACCACGTTGGAACAGTATGGAGCAAGCAGGGCGGAGCTGAGCACCTGAGTAAATTTGGATTAACCCTAAAAAGCCAAAACAGGCAAACAAAAGTTCCCGATGCGGCTACGCCATACCATAGATTGCTCGGGTGGCGTGGAGGCTGGCGGAATGACTGCTGCAGCCCCAAAGATGCAGAAACAGCTGTGCATAAGTCCGGTTTAGGGTCAGTGATGGTGATGGCCTGAAGGGCCGAGACATGATGGACTTGCTGAGCGGTTTAAATTAGCGGAGACAACAGGAATCATAACATAGGTCTTCCAGTCAGAGAGACAATATGCAAAGAGTCATGTCATGTAATGCGAGAATTGACATTGCTAGGGTGGAATACGACATGACGGGACATGTTGGGTGGGGTGGTAAGTTTGCGGGCACGGCAACCTGCAGCTGTCCTGGAAAGGCGAGGGGCGTACCAAGTAAATAGGGTCAGGGTAGTGAGGAGAAATGAAACGGCGCAACGGCCTGGGTGAGATGAAACGTAGAAGAGGGTTGAAAGTTTGGATGTGGGATGGAAGGTGGAGGGTGTGGAGGATGGGTTGACAAATAATGGAGAAGGTGGAGAGGCTGGAGAAAGGCCCACTGGTTCGGAGATGGCAGCAGCAGCCGCTGGAAGGAAGGAATGACCCAGACGCTTGGGCAGGAACGACCGGCCATCTGCTTTCCCTGCTGGCGATCCTGGCCCTTGCCCTCTCCTGTGTCTCCCTCCAGCCTTACATTCATCATTTTCTTCGACACCCAAGGTTGCCATCGGAACCTCACCACCACGAAACACGATCCGATAATGCGGAGTTTGCTCCACGATGGTTCTGGCGGCCGCCCATTGCTAGCTCATCGGCGCATCTGGCATGTGCCCTCAACACCAATCTCTTCGCCTTCTAGACCTACCTTGTAGCCTATCGGCGCTTCGCTGCTTCTCTGCTAAAGACACCATCCGTCCGCGGAAAGGCCGTCCCATAGTCTGCTCCACCAGTCTAAGAATGGAAATACGCTCGAAAACCTTGAGCACAAGTCTCTGGAACTACGGATAAGCTTTGGCGCTAGGGGCGTCTAAACAAGAACGAGTGGCCATGGACACACGTCTACCACAAATGAGCGAATAGGCACCGGCGAATTGCAGACATGAGTCGTATGTAGATTGTACATCCAACCCCCAGGTGGGAATGTCGGACAGCGTCCAAGTGAAACCCCGGTTGTCGCTAGGCAAGTAGCTTTGTACCTCTGTCATTTCGATGTCCACCTTACAACTTCTCCTCACTTCTACCCAACTGGTGAGTCTGTTTCTCCATCAACATTTACCACCACAATAGCCTCCATTCAAATGCAATCGGACGCCATACGGGGGAAGAGCGAGGGGATCGCAAGTGTATGACGCTACACCCAGCACCGTGACATTGAAACTAGGTACCATGGCTGGTCGCGAGGGAGAGGTCCTGGCAGTTGCCATATTGTTCATGATTCTATCATGGCTGACAGTTTCTTTGCGCGTATATGTGAGAGGCTTTATGGTGAAGAACTGGGATTTGGATGACTGGTGGGTGCTCGCAACATTGGTAGGTGTTGTGCTCTATCCGAGATATTCACAGCTGATCATTTCAGGGCCTTTTCACTGTCTACCTGTCGTTTCAGTTAGTTGCAGCTGTACATGGAACGGGACGTCATCGCTGGGAGATAACGGACGAGAATGCGAGAATTGCCTTCTTGGTAGGAACTGATG
>JAQGEP010000054.1:196597-210436 GCA_028476805.1 Acrocalymma vagum
GATACCTACCAAACGGCCTCTACTGACTGTTTAAGTTCTGGTACCTCTGCGAAATCCTCTATGTTATCAGCAATTGCACTCTCAAGATCTCAATTGGTATTTTCTATCTGAGAGTTGCAATTGCGCGCTGGCATATTTGGATCATTCGATTACTCATGGTTGGCACCGTACTCTTCGGAGCGGTTTACTTCTTCCTCGTTATCTTTCAATGTATTCCGAGTATGTTGTGGCCCGATCCGACAAGTCATATCAACTTTGCTAACACTCATCAGTCTCCGAGTTCTGGAATAATTATCCCGCCTCAAGCAAGTGTATTGCGCAGGGTCCCACTAAGGGAATCACTTATGCTCTCGGTGCACTAAACGCATTTGCGGATTGGGCGCTTGGAACCCTTCCCATGTTCATCGTCTGGGACCTACAAATGAATATCAAGACTAAGATATTGGTTGCAGGAATTCTGGCGTTCGCCTCCATGTATATTCTACTTCCTATCTTCACATGCAGCAAAGATGACTGACACAAACAATAGCGGTAGCACAGCAACGATCGTTCGAATGCAGTATATTCATACGCTTACCAACGGGCCTGATTTTCTGTGTAAGAATACTCGCCTCTCAAGAGTGTATTCTCGACGAGAGCTCTGATTCAATGGATCTGGCTAACGCTCCTTGTAGACGCCACGACCGATGTTGCTATATGGAGTACCGTCGAGCCAGGCATAGGCATAACAGCCAGTTCCCTGGCTACGTTGCGACCCCTCTTCCAGCGCTACATGCGATACAGGAGCCGCGAAAACTCGAATGCGTCGCCAATCTCATACTACTCTTCGTGGTCGGGAATGAAGCGGCGTAAAAGACAGGGATATCTTACTGCATCTGACCTCGTACCAACTGATAATGTCGGCACTACGTCAACGACAATCAGCGGCCCCAACTTGTCCATGCAACCAATACAGTCCACAAAAAAGAAGACTTTTTCTCCCTGGAATTACAATAGTGCGGTTAATGCACACGATAACGATAACATCGATGCCGTCGCCGAAACGTCAGAGCCGCACCAGGGCCATCGCATCATGCAATCGGTTGTTCTAGAGCAGGAAGTTGAAGGACCACCAAGACTACAGCTGCGCGATAGTATGCCGTATAGTTTTACGCGGGGTAGCATTCTGAGCCTGGGACGGTATAAAGCGCGGTAATGATTTGGTCCGTCGTTGTGATGAATGGTAACACGAATTATGATGTTATGAGTATACGTATATGTGTAGATATCCAGTTCTATTGTTGTTTATTCACTTTAGGGAACAAAAGGAAGCGTCTGCTGGCGGTAATTATTTGACATGTAAAAATTAAAATATGAGAAGCGTTACTATGTAGAGCAGTTTCGATTAACATCTAATTATCTTTGTGCAGTGAGATAAATAATTGAAAATCTTCTCTACTTTATATACCTTTTCAGCGATCAATGTCGTCATCAACTGTTACTCAACGGTATGCTTGGTACCCTGGCCGTGAGTGCTGAGATGCAGGTAATAGAGGTACGTTGTTCTATAAATCTAAATCTATGCTTTTCCATATTCAGATTTCTATGTGTATATACTTATTCAATGCTTCCCGCCTACAATCCCCAGGCCGCGAATAAACGTCAAAACCACAAATAACGCAGCAATCGCAATCGAAAAATTAAACCAGGCAGTCTCTCGGATGCCGATTTTCAGCGCGGGATCCCAGGCTTCTAGGCCGTGGCCCTCACCGCCAATCTTGTCGACGCTGACACCTTTCTCGCGTGCAATGATTGCAGTTTGTATCGCGGTTGCGATGGCAAGGCCTATTGCGCGGCCAATTTGGCCGACGGCGTTGATGAGAGCGCCGCCGAGGGATTGGTCTTCGTGTGGGAGTGTTTTGGCGACGAAGAGAGTGAGGACGGGGAATAAAGTGTCTGCGCCGCAAACGCTGAGGACCATGGCTGGGAAGCCGTATGCCCAGTACGTCGTGTGCTCTGAGATGGGTATCGCGAATAAAAGCGAAGACATACTGACGCTTAGTGTGCCAAAGACGAGGATGAAGTCGCCACGGACACGGGAGAGTAATTGTGCTGTTATGAATGCGACGGTTACGCCTGTGATGCCGTTTGGTATGAAGCGTAGCATTGTTTGCAGCACGGATAGTCCCTGGTAGTCTTGGAACCAGTACGTGGCGAAGATGAGGTAGTTGTTGAATGAGCTGAAGAAGAGCATCATGATGATGTTTGCGGCGGAGAACTTGGTATTCTTGAAGATGCTCATTTTCATTAGCGGCCGTTTCTGTGTTTTTGTCTCGAGATAGTGTTGGTAGAAGCTGAATAGCGCGATGAAGATGATGGATACACCAATCAGGGTAGGTACCCACGGCGTGCTCCAACCGACGACGTTGCCTTCGGTGAGCGCAAACAGCAGGATGACGAGGCCAACGGTGATTATGGTGCCCCCGAGCCAGTCGACCGTGTTACGCATCACAGGCTCGGCTTGGACAGGTGGTAAAGGGATGACGAAGTAGCCGGCTACGGCGCAGAGGGCTGCTAAAATGCCAAAGATCCAGAAGACCCAACGCCAGTCGAGATATTGGCCTAGGATACCACCCTGCGATTCGGGTTAGATGGTTAATTGTGTAAGGAGGACGGATAGAACTGGCTTACAAAAATATTACCAAAGGTACCGCCCAGCGGTGCTCCAGCACCTGTATTCATTTGTCAATTTCAGTCTGTTACAAACATGGAAATATGAAATCCAGCAAGTTTGCTCTCACCGTAAGTTGAAAAGGCATAGTTTTTGGCCTTGCCTGGAGGGAACGTTACTCCCAAAATGCCAATCGCTGTTGGCACCATGGCTGCAGCTCCAAGGCCTTGCAATCCTCGAAGCACATCGAAGCCAATTTCATTGGGGACAAAAGGAACCGCGATAGAAGTTACAGTGACCCATATTGAGCCCCAGATAAAGATGATGCGCTTGCCGTAGACGTCTGCGAGGCGGCCCCATAGTAACTGGAAACAATATTCAGCATATGTTCGTTCCGTTGTCTTGTCTTTGTAAATTCAAGGAATGGAATGTGTATATACCAGAAAGCAGCCAAAGGTGAGGTTGTATGCCGACACGATCCATTGCTGCCGGCTGTCGGGAATATTCAACTCGCGACCGATGGCCGGCAAAATGATAACAGAGGCTTGCACTCCCAGCGTCTAGACATCGTATATTAGTAAACTAAGGTCTCTTCAAAGGAAAAATCGAGATAAGACACACATTCAAGAAGGCAGCACCGGTCACGGTTGCAACGAGTGCGATACATCTGGCCTTCGAAAATGGTAGGCCGTTTGGAGGCGTACAGGCATCTTCAGATGCCGATGACGCCTCGGCAATTGCTTCTTCGTCCTTGGAGCTCAGCGGCTGTTCCGCCTGCACAATCTGAGCCGTCTTCTCTGGCCCACGGCCGTTTTCACGGCCCATTCCTGCATCCATGTCGAATACGTGGAAGCGGAGAGTTCCTGGGGAATGGTAAATGTGCGCGAGAGCCTACTCCGCTCCGACCCCATGGGGTGGGAAAACCCTTTTAAACGGAGCCAGGGAGTATTGGACTCATTGCCGCCGAGCGTCCTCTTGCGGAGATAGCGCACCTGCTTGGTGAGCATGGCAAATAATTGCCGGTGGGGAGCGCTCTAGGATTCGCCATTTTTGTCATGGATGGTGTTGGCGTGCGAGGGGCGGAAGGCGGCAGCCATGTTCGGTGTGGCATTAGTGCAAGATGTGGAGCTTCAAGCGGACGGATAAGAGACGGAAAAATCCTTGTCTCTTGCTGCTGGACGGCATTGTGTAAGCCCGGAAATTGTACATGTCGATGAAGTTGTTACCTGTGGTAGGAAGTGGTCATCTATGAAGAAGACGGCTTTGTTGTGTGTTTTGGGTAGTGGCTATAGATCTCAAGGTGAATGAACAAATCGAGAGCAGAAAGGTTCTCTTTCTCGTCGCCCTATAGCCCACTAGCATGAAATATCATAGGTCGAAGAACATATATAAATGTAATGTCGGTGCTCAGGTCAAGTTGGAATCAAGTGTGGAGATGGAATTGATCGTAGGAAGGAAGGGAAGCACCGCAATGGGCAAGAAGGACGGGTGGGCCACAAAGTGCGCTAGCGAAACACACAACTCTGGCGGGGATCTCCAAATACATCCTCTTCTCTTCTCTTCTACAATCCAAACTTTCTTTCCACATGAACTCAGCGGAGACGCTCCAGCTGGCACAGAAGACATGTGCACAATGCAAGGCGAGCAAGAAAAAGTGCGACAAGCTATTTCCCACATGTAGTCGCTGCTCAAGGTAACCACTTTTACTCCGCAGGTCGCGTCTTATAACGCGCCAGATACCGGAAAAGGCTAACTGCGGTAGCTGTTAGGCTATTCATTGACTGCGTATATCTGAACACTGACGAATCAGCGGGTGTTGTGGCTGCTCATAATGCAGAGGACCCCAGGTTCGACGAGGTCTTTCAACGCCTAAGAACCATCGAGACTCACATATTCGCCACACCTCCGAACACAAACAGAGCCATACCATCAAAGGGAGCTTCCCAAAAACCAAGTGTCGCTTTTGGCTATAATGGAACAGCAACCGAAAGCTCGCCACTTGACTGCAATTTATTAGGGACTCCTCACATGGGCAATTTGCTCCAGCATAGCTTACGCCGTGTTTTGGATGAGAGTCAGACCACAATCAAGGCCATTTTTCGCGATTATTTGCGCCGTGTAAACGGATGGCTTCTTCTGTTTCCCGGAACAAAATTTGACTTAATACACTCCAATTTCGATTCGTTGATGCCAAATGAGGAGTGCGGTATCCTCATCCTTGCTATGCACCTTCTTGTCACACCAATCGATGAGCATCCCGCCTCCAATAATTTGACCGAATCCCCGTGGTATCGCGCGTGCAAGTACCACTTCGGCCAGTATGCTGTCTTACGAGAGCCTTTCATCAGTCTCGTTCAAGCTGGTTTACTAATCGCCCTCTTTGAACATCTACACTGTGTTGAGAATCGCGCATTGACGACTTTGGGAATTTGTACAAGCCTTGCAAATGCACTCGAATTAAATACTCAGATTTCCGGGCCGGTGGATACTTCTCAAGGATACATCTCTAAAGAAAGAGAAGAGGCTATGCTAACGTGGTGGGGACTAATGCGGCTGGAAAGGTGTGTGGGAAAGAGCTTATTTTGTCTTCCCATTAAACTAATGCACATTTAGGTACTTTAATATGCCTCCAACTATTATTCCCAAACAGCCCAATGCTTCCCACTCACAAAAGAGTGGTCCGCCAATGAGATCTATGGCCACGCTTGACACATCGTCTGGCGAAAATTGTATCATTGAAGTAGAAGCGGCTGCAGGGCTCGGCCAAGTCCAAGCACTTATTCGGAACAATCACCAAGAAACAAGTCAAGACTGGCTTGATACTGCACGAAACAAGTTCAATGAAATTGATCGCTATCAGACCATTTTAAATATAAGATCGAGGCAGACAAGGTCTACCGCTGGTATCGCCGTGGGCTCAAGGTAAGTTTCTGGTCAATGATAGTTGAATCTAGTAAAATTAAAGTATATCAGTGCATTGCTCCAACTACAATCTTACATGTCGGAAACTCTAGGTACACTCAGCTACCAAAACGATCTGGTCTTGCTGCACTCCCTTCTTGATCGGATGAGGGTTGCCACCAACCACTGTGAGTGTCTGGACGAGGACTATTCTGAAGTGGTGCAGCCCTACTGGATATCCATAGCCTACCAAGGGATTTGCGCATATCGCGTCATACAGTCTTCTGATGCTGGACGTAGCTTGCCAGAGATGAACATAGATAAATTTTATGAGATCCTTCAGGGTCTGAAATCGCAGTATAAATTTGCAGGTACGGGATTGACATACAAAAAACAAACACACCAAACAGATCGCAAATACTAAATTTCTATTTATAGCATACTGCCTAAACCGTCTTGAGTCGCTACCTACATGATACTTTGTCGTTCCCTGGCCGTTTAGATCGTTCTTTTATTTCACCTGATAGAACTTGTTCCAGGCCTCCTCCATATTCAACGGCTTGATGTCAGGAAATAATTCATTGAGGGACCCGGCATCTTCCCTCTTTGTTGCTAGGCCCTCGACGAGGAACAGTCCAAACGCGGCGAGCATGCCTTGTATAATAGGCTTGGCCGCTTCACCTCCATACGCCTGATAAGTAGTCTTGTGGCACGGCAGCTCCGTGACTTCTCCCTTCTGCATTTTCTCCACCGAATCATACGACACGTCGAACTTGACGCCTTTTCGTTGCTCAGCGAGCTCTACAACATCCTTGAAATTCTTAACATCGCCTGCTGCAAAGTAATGGTTCTTTTCCCATTTATCCAGACTCAACAAAGCGGCCACGAATCTCCCAATGTCTTCGCTCCAGGTGTAGTGTATGGCCGCTGTTCCATCACCGGGAATACCAGCAATATTCTCACGTACGTCGACGCAGGGTCCGAAAGGAGTGATGTACGTTGGTATACCGACAACGTAGTAGTCCATGAAGATGCCGGGGTAAATAGCTGCCCATTCAAGCGTGGTAGCTTTCAAGGCGTCTTGCACTTGGAGACGTAGCGCGGCTATCGGGAAACCTTTGGCATGCCTTGAAAGGAGATTCATGTCAGCTTCAATATATTCTTATCGCGTTCAATGGCTAGAATCTGGAGATACGTACTCGGGCTTGTACATCATCATGCTCCATACATTAGGAATAAAGCGCCTCGTCACTTTCGACCGATTCGCCGCATCGACAAGGTTAAGCTCCGGCGTGTTATCCATCGCAGCATTCAAGGTTGAAATCAAAGTCGACACATTGTGCTCTTCCAATAGTGCACGAAGCGCGTCCGCGTTAGAGTAATCGGCGGCTACGATTGGGACGCCGATATCCTGGGCGAGCTTGGGATTGGCCTGATCGAGTCAATTATTTAGCAAAAACATCGCGAAGTAGAAATAGAGAATAGAGAACTGGAACTTGAGGGCGCATACCTTGCGGCTAAGAATAATCGGAGTATAGCGATCATCGTCTCTAAGAACATTGACAAGCGCGCGTCCAAGTCCACTTGAACCACCTGCGACTGCGACGACGATGGCCATGATGTTAGTCCTAGTTCTGACTTTGTTCTCGAGTTTGCTGTTTATCTAGAGGGGAATAAAAAAAGAAGTTGTGATTTTCAGTATCAGCTCCAAAGTGTTCACGAAACTGCTTCTCTGTTGTCCAGTCTCCCATCACGCCCCTTCCCCTCTCTTATATACGTCCCCATCCTCCGTTTTTACGCCCCAAACCCACACATTGGCCTCGATCTCTTCCCTTTCCGCTCTATACGCAGGTATTTGTAAGACCGCACTCAAAATGACGAATTCCCATTCGAAAAACCTCATATGGAGACTTTTCTATCATGCTGATTATGTTAGCGGGCGGGTGGGCGGCCGCCGGCGGCCGCTCGGAGAGTTTACAGGGTACCGGTATGTAAGCATCCGATGCTGGGTTGGGTTAGACGTACTTGGCTGCGGCATCACATGATTCTCGGATTTTTTTTGTTGTTTTATGGTAGATGGAGGGTGTAGCGTATGAGAGTGTCGTTTGTTGTTTGTGTATGTTTGTTTAGGTATAGATAGAGGAAATTTGAGAGATTTAATATTTCTTGGTGCCGGGGGAGTATGGTGGGAATTTAATGGTAGCGCTATAGACGCTTTGGTGTATTATACGAGATACATTGGTGCTTTGAAGCTATTTAGGCATCTTTGTAGGTTTGTTTTTATCTTGGAAGGAATTTTGGTATTGGGGATCTACTTGTGACTAATAGCTTGATTATTACACACAGGATTGAGAAATATATGGAAGTTCTTCGGTTCCTGTAGCTTAGACTGAGACTTAGGTATCTGTGGGGTAAGTAGGCTGCAGGAAACTTGAAGCATCGGTAGAGATTTGAAGTATTCAAAGAAAGTGAGTTTGGCATTGGTTTTATGACATTTAAAAAGCTGGCATACATTCTCTTTCTAGGTTGATTCAAACATGTATCATTATTCTAGAGAAATTCATCTTCAGTTTCACCCTCGATACCAGTTTTCCGCCTCTTAGCATGGGAGCTCCGCATCTGGTTCTGGCGGTGCTGACTCAAGAGCAAACAGTTTCCCAGGCCCAGTCAGCCTACTTCGCCCAGCCTGCTCAGGAACATGATTAGGGTTCACAAAATGCCTAATAGCCGACTTATGGCGGTCGACAAAGATAGGATAATGTGCATCGGCTGAAGCGCCAATTGGATAATCATCTCTAGCTTGCTGGTCAATGAAAACGCGCACGGATTCATCATTTACGGAAGGAATGACAATATTGGTCGAAAGGCCGGGGACGTCGGGAAGCTTCATAATTTCCAGAGACTCCTTCAGCGGCCCTTTAGCCGTGTCTGTGGACCATGAATTGATCGTTACCGCTTTACTCCCGCTGACGGAAATTCTGGCCAATAATTCATCATTCTTGTTGTAAATTTCTTGGCGTATCGGAATGACTTGGCCTGCCTCTATTGGCGGAGGGAAGGCCGTTGCACTCGAATTCTGTCCATTCAGAACCAAATCAGTCTTGTTTTGTGAGTCTTCCTGTTTGGTCGTTGCAACCGACTTTGCCTCCGGTAAATGCTTTTCTGGAATGGCTATAACATCAGGCGGCTGGTCCGTTATTTGTACGACGATGAATTTCTCACATGGTGAAAAAGCCATGTCTTCGACGTTCCGCTGAGCATTAAATAGCTCTGTGAAATCAAACGAAGCTATATCATACGATGTTAATGGAATGTAAAACGAGGAATATGCTAATACGAAGCGACTTACCTGAGGAAAACTTCCATATGTATAGGGCATACCCGTTCAATTTCGAACTGTAATAATGCAGGTCCTTGGAAAACGAGCATTGAAAGCAAATGATAACAAATGCTTTGGAAGGGTGGAATACTGCCCTCGTGATGAACCCTAGGTTCCTGGTAGTCTGGGGAAAGAATTGGCTTCTCTCCACAGAAACAGCCAGTTCAACATCGTCAAAATTGAAAACGTTGAAAATTGCGAATGAATGGACCTTTTTGACACTGGATAAACCGTCCCAGAAGAACAGCAAACTGCTATCGGGGCTAAAAATCATACCATAAACATAGTTTCCGGAAGAAATGTGGTCCGAAGGTGGGGCCGATGGATCCCATTGCTTTTTGGTATGCGGCAAAATATCCATAGGGCAAACAGCGGAACGAAGTTCAGTAGATCCATTCTTTCTTCTACGACCAGGGGAGTAGACTGTTCGGAGGACCACGACTGAATTTAGATCGGGGCTAATTGCTAAAGGGAACGATGTCTGTCTTTCTCTGTGGCGAACTGAATGTCGTAGCTGAAGTTTTATTTCCATCTTAGGAAGAGGGATGTCGAGGTCAACTACGCGGCAACAAATGTCTTCATGCCTCCAAATTTCGTATCTCGCCACCCATCCTTCACAAATGCCCTCGGGGATAGAGCTCTCACTGTACTCATGCGCACAGGAAGTCCTGGAATCACTTTTTTGGCCATTCTGGATGCAGCCGCTCTCTTTGGGCCGAATCGACGTCCAGCGCGGAGTTTTGTATGAGCTTGCTCTTTGCCCTTCGAACGTGAGTCCAGGATATATTGTATCCACTGCGCTCCGCGGGTAATAGCGTTCTCGATCCTTCCATAGTTTTGCGTAGCTTTTGGAGGGCCAGATGCTGAGAACACCGGTCATTCCGCGGTTGAACTCAGTCCTAGATATCGTGCAAAGTGGTTGCGAGTGGCATCCAAGGCTCTGACTCCACTTGGGCGCCATGGATGTGACTTTCAAAGACTTAGAGTTCGTACCTACGAATGAGCTCCCTGATAACGGGCCTACTTCGTCCCAGATCAACTGTGGCTCTAAGCGAAGTGTGGAACTCCATTCTGCATGCAGTTGGTTCATCTCCTGAGCAAATATGTGGATAGTTTCCAAAAATTTCCAGAGGCAAGTCCGGCATTCTTCCATAACAAATACTCCTAGATTTTCGATGGCACAAGCTTCTGATATTTCCAGGAGTGTTGGGAATGGATCGTCTTCTGTGCCATACATGTAGCGTAATTCAATCCAGTATCGAACTAGCAAATGATCTTGAATGAAGCGTATGATAACTCCAAAGATATCACATAGAGAGCGCTCATACTGAGCCACGCCTTGTGTACCTAGACGAGTGACCATAAGCATGTGTGGTATGTGTTTTGTCCAATTGACAGAGGCATATCTGGCAAGACCACCAATGCTAGACTCCCTGAGGACAGCATCCGTATATGAGTCTGGTTGCGCGTCTGGAGCATAGTAACTCAAATACTCCAGGCAATTTCTTACAATTAATGAGTTTGCCATGGGCTCCGGAGGGATGCAAAGAGCTTTTTCTTGACAACTTTGCTCTTTCTCACGGCATCTCTGGAAATGCTCTTTAACGGAAAGATGAGTAACTCGGAGAAACGGGTTGGCTTCAGGTCCGTAGCATTCTACCAGGCCACCACAAACTGCAACTACTGTTCCGATAAAGCTTTTAAAGCGGTGTCCTTCCTCAGAGGACTGTTTAAAGGTCAATGCATCGTGTACCTCCTCACATGTGATTGGTTCCGTGGAATTCGATACCCATAGTAAAATGTCTTGGGCGAGACCTGCTTGTTTCTTACCTGTCCCAATGATAAGCTTGATGATCCTATCGTACATCACCTCGAGTCCTTCGGGATATGTGACACTCAAAATCGTTACTTGGCGTTCGAAGGGAGTGAGTGCTGGTGAATGCAGATAATTTATCATGAGTTTTGCCCACAGGAACATCCCATCAGAGCCAGTAAGGAGAGAGTTTGCAAGACTCTTAAGGTCGCAACCAGGAGGAAGCAACTCTTCCTGGTATAAAAGATCCACTTGTGGAGTCAGGAAGGCCTCTATGTCTTTGCCTGTGAGGTATCGGCTTAGTCGTAACTGAAAGCTGTTCGGCACAACTTTCTGTAGTTTCAACATATTAGGACGTCCAAAAAAGATGATCTTCACTGGAGCGTGGTTCGAAAGCCAAACCATTTGATCGGCCAGATCCGTGTGGTTTATGCATTCATCAACTCCGTCAAGCAGAATGTAACCTTCTAGTCTTCCAAGTATGGATTTCAGGAGTGCCTCGACGTCATGAGAATCTGCAGTTAGCGACCCTGAAGAATCACAACCCTGCATGGCGAAATCAAACTCGTCCAGGAGAGACTGGTCCTTTCGATGTCGATGCAAAACCTGGGCAAGGATTGCGCGATATGCTGCATGGGCACTAGTAAGCCGTGAGTCGGTATGCGAGAAAAAAAAATAGTAAATATCATGTCTGGTGCTTGATATGCGGACTTGATCTTGAAGTTCCTCGAGAATTGAAGACGCGAGCACTGTTTTGCCCGTGCCGGGGTTGCCTGACATATGTGAGCGCGCATTTATTTCAGAGTAAGTGCAAATTTAGGAGGTTACCATTGATCCAAAGCACATGTTTTCCAGTGGCCTGAGGATCGTCACTAGATTCGACAGTCCAATCAGAGTCTCTCAGGTTCTGGAACTGAGAATGTGTGAAAATCCAGTTATTCGTACCGTCTTCACGCAATTTTTGTGCTTGTCGTGGTATCTCAGTAAATTCTGGGGGAGAAAGCCACTCCTGGATACGGCGATAAAGTTTGTCTGGGCGGGAGATTAGTATTCTTACCGGAAAGCGGTGCCAGCAAGTTTGTACTCAATGACTCTTTCACAGTGGCCTTTCGGGATTCTGTAGTCTGTGTAGCGACTTCCTCAGCAAGTTTTCTGGCTTTTTCTGCCCGGATCCGTTCTTTTTCTGACAGTTCTGCTTCCAAAATCAAGACTTCCTGCAATTCGTTAGATTTTCGGAAAACGCATATTGATATCTCCATCTCAATTGCTTTTCGATGATCCCTCATTCTTTCGAGGATAGCATTGAATCTTGCGTGAAATGGCTTCCATAGTAGATTACTCATTACTGCTACTGGTCGTCTAAGCCCTGCCGATATTAGTCGCTGTGAAATTTCCCCAACGGGCATGACATACTAGACTTCGATGTGAATATTTTGGTGACTTCATTGAAGAACTCAAATATGTCACAGTACACATCTTTTGTAACGGATGCCAGTCGTGAGGAGACATCGCTATCAGCCAGGTTTGTTAACTCGCCGTATTGTGGCAGAGCATCTTGAAGGACATCCATGATTCGAATCAGCTTCTCGAAGAAGGTCGTATGGTTACTTGCAAGCTATTGCGAGTTAGTCAAAGTTTATAGCCTCGAGTAGGTCTGGATGCCGTCTTGCCTGAAAGATGAAGCGGAGACCTCCCCAAACAAGAGCAGAAAACTGTGGATTTGACTGCACCATTAGGGTGACAACTCCAAAATAAGGCTCGAGGGTAGTAGAAAATCGCGTGATGGATTTTATCCATCGAGAGCTCCATCTTTTCTGGTACTTATCGGATAGAATCTGGAGCTTCTGGACGCCTTCCAATAAGTCTTTGGAGGACGCACATGGCGAGAAGTTCCGCCGGTCATTGGCAGAGAGGCTGCTATAGAAACGGCTGTACGCCGCTTCAAATACTGAGCTATGCGCAGTAGGGGTGCCATCAGATGATGTGTTCGGATCCATGATGTGAGATGCTGTACGGCTTCAGCTTTTGAGGTTTTTCGTAGAGAAATCAAAAGGCCTCAGCCTTGTTGCATGCAGGACATAACTTCTCTTCACCGGTCAAGAATCCTTTCGGAACAACAAAAGTCCGCTTACCCCCGCCTATTGATCTTTCTCAGCCTATCAAAGAGAACTTGAACACTAATGGTAGAGTGAATATACGGAGACTTAATTAAAAACTCTCTCCCGTGTCGCGAAATAACCCGGACATAACGCAGTCACAACTTGACTTCCTCAAGCCAACAAAAAGCCTTAAGGCCCTTGTAAAAGAGTTCTTGTTACAGCAAATCAAGGTTAATGAACTACTACAGGTACATATTAATATTCGTTCTTATTCGATACCTAGTGATAGTAGTCATGAAACTATAGAGACACACTTTACGTCTAAGTTATTCCACGACACGAGAGCCTCTTATGCAATTGCTCAC
Organism: Acrocalymma vagum; assembly: GCA_028476805.1. Lineage (NCBI taxonomy): Eukaryota > Fungi > Ascomycota > Dothideomycetes > Pleosporales > Acrocalymmaceae > Acrocalymma > Acrocalymma vagum. Next base: position 209,805 of record JAQGEP010000054.1, read on the forward strand.
CACGCTTCCTCAGCCTTGTCTACCCACGACAGGCAAACAGCTGAGCCTTGCAAGGCACATAAAAGGCAGCCTACTAGCGATCAACGATATCACGAGACGACACCTTATCTAATGAATTAATTTCCGCACATTGCATGGATACAACACCTATAGACTTGTGCAGGTGTGAATAACGACATAGCAGCCCGGTTGGGTGAACATATAGCAATGTGGACATATTTCAACTCTCTTCATGCTTTCATACTGCTGTTGATTCGGAAGCCACATACTTTGGACCGCATATTCAAAGGGCTGATACATCAGAATAACAGAATAGCATTATTTACTCATGTCTTTCATTCCTATGCAGAAGAACTTCAAGTTCACTATTCATTCAAAAATTTAAGGCGTGGATAAGAACAAGCTCGACTTTTCATGTAATTTGCCTTATACTTCACGCACTAAGGTGTAGTTTCCTCCTAATCGGTTTCTTATTTCGCCATCTATCTCCAATCCAAATATTTTGCGTAACTTATTTCACAAAGCAAAAAAAAAAAAACCACAAATAAAGAAATAATACTATGTAGACAGATAGACTCAACAAACAACTACTAAACAGCAACCCAAACCCCCCTACACAGTCCCCACCTCCC
>JAQGEP010000540.1:0-16113 GCA_028476805.1 Acrocalymma vagum
GGTAAACTAAACGTATAAATTAAGAACTTAAAGCCTTTCTATAAATATACGTTTACTACTAATAAGATAATTAGGTAAGTTTATTAAGTATAGTAAAGTACGCCTATAACTTAAAGGTTTATATAAGCTACGGCCGCTATCTAATTAAAGTAGCCTTTAGTATTAAACTGTTAAGACTGAAAGGTCTCAGGGTTGGTTTTCGCGGAGACGTCTGACAAGATGTGATGTTGGCACAAAGAGTATAGTAGTAACCAGTGTGTTATTTAGAGTAACTTAGGTTGAACACGATATTCATAGGGAATATCGTGGGGCTATATACTGGTCGCGCTCACTTGCTCACGAGTGAGCTGGTGAGCTCTCACTGTCTTTGAAGTGAGTCCTCACTTCCTCACGCGTGAGTTGGTGAGTTTGTCACGTGATCCTAGATCACGTGCAAGGCTGGTGTGACGTACGCGCGGGGCGTCGTCTCGGCGTCTTAACTATTGGTCCTCGCCTCCTCTTCTTCCTCAGGTCCTAACATAAACCTAAGGGATTCGATAGAATCGTAGACGACTACTAGCTTTAGCTACTACTACTAAACTAGGATATAGATGGGAAGACTCTATAAATCTATTAGTAAGTAGAAGGATTTCTATACGACTAGGCTAATTAATAGTACTAAGTTATAGACTCCTTAAAATAAGTATAAGAAAACTAGTAACACTAGTATAACTTAAAGAGAATAGAGAAGTATTTCTAAAAGGGTAAACTAGTCCTCCTTAAGTCTATAAACTTAAGAATAAGACGCCTATATAAGAAGCTTAATACTTAATACTTAGAGCCTTTTTATATCCTAAAATAATAAGGTAAGCTTACCTACGTCCTTAAGCTAGTACTAGGTATAGACTAGATATATCCCGTATTCTATATATTACTACTAGAAAAGTTTAACCCCCTAAGAAATAGATTATTATTCTAACTAGGACTAGTTAAACTTAAGGACCCGTAATACTTTAAAATTAAAACTATACTAGCCTATAAGACTATAATATAAGAACGGAGCTTTCTTATTAAGTAGCTAGGCTAGAGTAATAATTAGAATACCTAGAAACTAGAAATTTACCTTAATAACTATAATAAGCTACTAAAGGAATACTAGTTAAATCTAAGTAATTAATTATATACCCTTAAATAGAATCTACTAAATAGGGCTATAGAAAAAGACTAAAGAGAGGATATTATAAGTAGAAAATATAGAGATAGACTCTAGAAGAACTTTTAATTTAATTAGATATAGAACTAAATTTCTTAAGTACCTAAAGACTAATTAGAGAGGCTCTAAGAGAGTAAATCCTTAGACTTAACTAAAGGGACCTTAAGGCTAAAGTAGTAGAACTACTACTCGCGGTTTATAGCTCCTTTAGGTTTCCCCTAGGTATTAACCTTAGTAAAGTACTACTTCTAACGCTTTAGAGAAGCGAAATTAGTTAGTATATACTTTTCTACGCTTCTAAGTCCCTTCTATATAGGTATTAGCTAGGCAACTTCTAGAGGGTTCTTAAGTACGTACCTTATAGCGCTTAAAATTACGCTTATAGGAGGTAGACCGCCTCTAATACTACTTAGCCTCGCGAGTAGTATTATTACTAGTCTCTCTCTTTATATAGGCCTAATAGTCGATTAGACCTTAATTAAGCTTAATAGCAAGCTCCTAAACCTCCTTTAAATAGCTAGCCTTCCTCTTCTCGAGGGCCTTATCGTTAGGCTAGAGGCGGCTAATACGGCACTAGTTAAGGTAGATTATATATTTAAGGATATTAAATACTCTATAAAAATAAGGTCTAATCTATACTAGTTAGCTATAATTCTAAAGTAGAAGTAAAGTACTTACGAAGACGTAAGTCCTCTTCTTCTTAGTATAGGTCTCGTAATTAGAATAGGCGTTGCGATAACTGTAATTACGCTTAGCTAATGCCTTCTCGAGGGCGTTAGTAGAGAAGCGGCGAGGTGCGAGAGCGGGCAGGTAAGTCTTATACTAGGGAGCTACTAAGGGCGGCTAAGGCTAGAGATAATTAAGGAGTACGAGAAGAGCTTAGGAGAGGTTATTATTATTAATAATAGAGATATTAACGACTATAGCGAAGATATAGAATAACGTATAGAGGTAAAGAACCTTAGTAGTAGCGAGATAACCTTTATACTTACCTCCCGAACTATCTGCGTACTCTTACCGCTTAATTTCTAAGATCGCGATGCTAAAAAGTAGTATTAAGAACCTCTCTAACTTTATATATTAAACGCGAACTTTACTTATAACTACTATTTACGGACGTGGCTAGAAACTCCTCTAGAACCTTACCGGAAATAGACCCTACTAAACGAACTAAATATAGACCTAGTATCTGTAAAAACTAAACTACGCTAAACTTTACTAAACTTTACTAAACTTTACTAAAATTTTACCTGTAAGTACTACTTACGGGCTATAAAAGGAACCCCCTTAGGATATCTCTAGGAATAGCTCTTTACGAATAAGCTATATATAAAGCCGGTAAACGCAGATATTAAACGTCTCGAAAACCTACTAAACGAACGCGGTAGGATAGCCTAAGAGGTACCCTTATTCTATAGTTTAATTAGCAGTTTAAAAGACGTACTAACGAAGAATTAATAGGCTATAAAAGAAGTACGTGGTATAGACCTATTAGGTTATAGCAATTTACTGTTAATAAATACTTCTAAGTAACGCACTACCTTCGTAAACGCGGAAACCACCTAGTACCCTAGCGCGATGCGCACGGAACTAGTACAAGCTATATAGTACTAGAGGTTTTAATTCTATAATAGGTTTTTCCTCTTTAGGTACGTGGAATCCGTAGGAATCCCGGCAAGAGGACGAGATAGTTATCTTAGAGGCTCGGGACGACCCTCTTAAAAGGGGGGGGCTATTGTAACACCTATTACAGTCCGGGACCCCTACGGGAAGTGCTCGGCCCCTAACGGGAACTAGTCAGGTCCCGTGACCCACGGATATACTCCGAACCCCAAACCCTTGAGCTTCCCTCAAGGATTTGTCTCTCTCTACATATATATCAATACAAGCCCATTACATCTCACGTGCTTTACCTGCCTGCTAGTTATCCCTCACAGCTGACTATAGCTTAATATCATCGAAGCAAGTCCTTAGGGGTCAGATACGACTTTTTATAAGATATCTATAACCTTAAAGCTTTATTTAAGTTGTGTACAGAAAAGACCTAATTTCGGCTTAAAAGATGTCTCCTCGCGCGTTAGGTATAAAGGGGTAGCGACGATTAACGTCCTTAGCCTAAACGTAGCGCAGAGTATCTTAAGAAGGTATATAAATTTTTCCGTTAGAGATATAGTAAAACTTAGTTACTCTGAGATAGAGGTATGCTCTGAAAGTGGAAGTACCCTTATTTTGTCTCGCTACACCGTGCATCTCTCGACCCGGGGAGGCATCTTATGTATGTTGGTGAAACGACCTCCTTATTTCGAGGGACTGCCCATTGGTTTTCTGGGGCCTTTCATCTGTACCAATTTCCAGCGAAGGGCCTAATGTGGGGTGTGGCTGTGCCTATTTCAACGAGGCCTGTTCTGGTTCTCGCTGTCAGATCTCAATAATAATTTTTAATCGTCCCGAATTACTCTCCGCACAAGACGAGAATAGCTGCTTATTCGTACTCGCACTAATAGTAGCGCTATACTTCGTATCTCGTACTAAATGCGAGACTTCTATCGGTACTTCATATGCGCCGGCTTTAGGGTTTATATTTCGCTTTTAGCTATTGGGAAGCAGACAATTTCATCTTCTCCCATCTTCCAACGATAAACTGAGAACATCGTCGGTGAAGCTTCCCTCCGATACGAACATTTAAGCAATTAAAACATGAGGCCCGTGCCCCACTGCACGGCTATTTTCGCCCTCCTCGCATCGCTCTTCGTCGTTTCTCTCGCAGTAGATGACCCGGCCAAAGATGCTACTCCTTACCATAAGGAATTTGTTCTATTCCACAGCAAAAACACGGCATCTCCTGACAAGCTTGCAAGCGGCATCGGATTTCACTCGTTCAGAATTCCGGCCGTGATTCGCACGGAAACTGGCCGGATTCTCGCATTTGCAGAAGGCCGGCGGCATACTAACGAGGACTTTGGCGACATAAATCTGGTCTACAAACGAACAAAAACAACTACTGACCATGGAGATGATCCAAAAGACTGGGAATCTCTCCAGGAGGTCGTCGGCAATGGCCCAGGCACTTGGGGAAATCCAACACCTGTTGTAGATGGGAGCACCATCTATCTCTTTATGTCCTGGAACGGCGGTGAATACAGTCAACATGGTGGTAATAAGCTCCCAAGTGGCATTATTACAAAGAAGATCGACACGACCCCGGAGGGTCGCCGCCACCTGTATCTCACGAAGAGTACTGATGACGGAAAGACTTGGTCAACTCCTGAAGACCTGACAACAACTCTGACTCCGGCGAACCAGGCATGGGATGCCGTGGGCCCCGGCATCGGCATTACTCTGAGAACGGGCGAGCTCGTCGTGCCAGCACAGGGGCGCAACATAGTAGGCCGAGGCACACCAGGAAACCGCACGTGGTCCATACAGCGTCTCTCCGGTGCAGGGTCTGAAGGCACAATCGCCCAAACACCTGATGGAAAGCTGTACCGCAACGATCGTCCTGGTTCGGAGCAAGACCCATATCGTAGAGTTGCGCGCGGCACACTAGAAGATGGCTTTGGGGCGTTCGCGTCGGATACTGCGTTACCTGATCCGAAATGCGAAGGCTCGGTGCTTTTATATAATCTCGCTGATTCTGGTCCGGCTCGAACGGTTTTCATGAACTCAGCGGACAAGAAGAGCAGACTGTTCATGCGCGTTCGTATCAGTTACGACGCAAATGCTGCGAAGTGGAATTACGGGCGCAAGCTAAGTGATGCCGCGCTGTCGAAGACGGTAGCAGGCAACGAGGGCGGCTATTCAAGCATGACTAAGACGGCTGATTTTAAGATCGGAGCACTAGTAGAGAGTGATTTTCACAATGGTGAGGGGAAGGATTCGAACCTCGCGATCATTTGGAGGCGGTTCAATTTATCGTGGATTTTAAATGGGCCAGGAAATTAGATGTCATAGCTACTCTCTGACTGGCTATATGCGTCTCGCGAATCGGGCAAGCGACGGGAGGAAGTTGGGGTCTGGAAACGCGCGGGCGCATAGACAACTAGCGTCGGCTCAGCTTGAATCGGTAATTAGAGCTTGTGGGAAATACGAGGGGTACTTCGACTTCAAGCGACTATAACTCCGCGCACACATCGAGCTTTACTAGATTTCTTAATAAGTCTTGTATCGTAGCTAATTTTGAACGTTTGGGATACCTGCCGCTTCTAAACTACTTTTGCATCGTCGCCTCCGCGCCTAGTTCGCAGAGAGCCTCCTTTCTTCCCCACAGCACCACCGTCAAGCTTTACCGCTCCTAATACTCGCAACAAGGTCTTATCCAAGCCTCAGAACCTCGCTCCGATGCTAAGACTCTGCCTAGGGGAGCACGCGGTTGACGAAAAAGCACGGACACCAAAATCGGGCCAAAGCTTAGGAATAGGGGTAATCCGTGACGCTTTTATTTCGACTTTGTGAGTGCGTACACTCAAATAATAAATTCGTTTGTCAGCTGTATTCGAGTACATGTCAATATCGTTTATTTACAATAAATATGCCGCGCTCAGCTCCTTGTACAAACTTAAACACGCCGCAGAAGAGCAGAATCAAGGGCGTAGTCGATTTCAACGACGCTCACGGCATACCTTACTTCAAGACTGATTTGTTCAAGTTCTACGGCGTCAGCCGTTCACGAGGCTATGATTTACTTAAAGACGACAACCAAGTAGCTGATAGGACGCTCAAGAATTCAGTGTGGGATGAGCGGCGCGGCAGGCCACAGATGCTTAGTCCAAAGCAACTCGAGCAAGCTGATCGATACCTTCAAGACTTTGGCTGGGACGCTCGATCGCTTACCTGGTCGCAGCTTGCTGAGGAGCTTGAATTTGGCTGTAGTGGCAGGACACTACAGGAGCACATAGGCTCATTACACTATCACAAGTGTATAGCATGTACGAAGGGCTGGATATCTAGCCACTTTGCAGAGCGACGAGTCGAGTTTGCTCAGGTTATACTAGAGCGTTACCCAGACAAGGAGCAATAGTAGCGTGTACGGTTTAGTGACGAAGTACACTGGAGTATTAGGCTAGAGGGCAAGACAAGGATAATTCGGAAGCCTGGCTAGCGGTACTGTACTGATTGTATCTAACACACGCTGGATCGTGAGGACGAGAAAGCTCTTGAACGACAGCACTCATGGGCAGCTGTCGGCTACGACTTTAAATTAGACTTACACTTCTTTAAGACGGCAAATAAGAATAGCAAGAGAAGCTTAAAAGTATACCGCGACCAGATTCTTGAGCCTATTATTAAGCCATAGCTTAAAAGAGGAGACGATTTTATGCTGGAGGAGGATAATAATTCTGGCCACGGCACGGGCAATAATAGTAACAACATTGTCCGCAACTGGAAGAAGAAAAATAGCCTTAAATCCTACTTTAACTATGCACACTCTCCTAACTTATCTCCTATTAAGAACTATTAGCAGCCGCCAAAGCAGTATCTCAAGCGATTTCCGCATTAGGACGAGTGGGAAACTCGTAAGATGGCTATTGAGAGCTGGAACTCGATCTCTCAGAAATTTATAAATGAGCGAATCGATAGTATCCCTCAAAGGCTGAAGGACTGTATCGCGATGGACGGTCAAATAACTAGTTATTAATTAATTACTGTTGTAAATACGCTGTGTTGAATTTCAGCTGATTTGCGTTTGGTGTCCGTGCTTTTTCGTCAACCGCGTGAGGGCTTAGTTACACTGTAACTAAGCAAATTGGGCTAGTAGCCCCTAAATTTATTACTTTGCGGTATTGTACCGATGGGCCAGCCCTTTCTACCTGGAAGATTTTGCTGCGCCACTAGCCGCAACAACACACTTCCACAGGCCAACTGCTTTTGACACTCCTGGTTGTCAAGCTCTTATTCTTTGCGCTAATGACAACACTACGCTTAAGGTTTGGCTTCAGTGTAGGGGATAATTTCATTCTGTTCCAGTTCAATGGACCGATCAAAGTAACAAATGCGAGTTGACGTGGCAGTTGTGGCTTTGGCTGCAGCTGTGACCAGCACCCCTCCAGATTTCAGCCTACGAGGCTGAATCAGTCGCGATATCTCTGCCTCATTCCATTACCCTTTTCCTTCTCATGGCTCTCGCATTTCATTTCCTTCAGCGCCATCCAGATCTCCTGCTTGCGAGATGTCGAGCGCTTGATTTCGCTTGAGCAGGCTAAGGCTACCCAGCTCCACCTGGAAACACATGCGACTGAATAAAACCGACCAAAATACGATTAAACCCCCGAATCCGAATTCGTCCTCTTAGTAGGTATGTCTAATCCTAAGGACTACACTGTCGGCTGGATCTGTGCCATAGCTACGGAATACGTTGCCGCTCAAGCTTTCCTCGACGAAAAGCACGAAGGACCGGAATATGTGTCCCCAAATGACAACAACGATTACACACTGGGTAAAGTTGGGAAACACAATATCGTCATCGCCGTCTTGCCTGATAGGAATTACGGCATATCCTCCGCAGCAAGCGTCGCAAGTAACATGCGGCACAGCTTTCCTAACGTTAGAATCGGCCTGATGGTCGGCATCGGCGACGGCGCGCCAAGTCGAAAGCACGATATCCGCCTGGGCGATATCGTTGTTAGCGCTCCTCGCGAAGGGAAAGGCGGCGTATTCCAGTACGACTTCGGCAAATTAATCCAAGATTAGAGCTTCTAACTAACAGGGTTCTTAAACCAGCCACCAATAGTCCTGCGGACAGCGGTAAGTAGGCTTAAGGCGCAGTATAAGAGTAAAGGGCATCAGCTTAAAGAGGCTATTAACAGTATTCTTAAGAAGAAATCAAGACTGCGGAAGAAGTACCAGCGACCAGGTCCAAGTAGCGATAGGCTGTACCAAACTAGAGTCACACATCCTCTAGACGACGAAGCAAGCTGTACGGCAGTCTGTAGTAATAACCCGTCAAACTTAATACCACGTCACGAACGGGCCGAAGACGAGGATAATCCGGCAATTTACTATAGCCTGATTGCTTCGGCGAACCAGTTAATAAAGAACGCTTTAGTTCGGGATAAACTTGTAGCGGAGAAGGACGTGCTATGCTTTGAAATGGAAGCGGCAGGGTTGATGAATCACTTTCCATGCCTAGTTATTAGGGGTATATGCGACTACTCGGATTCTTATAAAAACAAGGAATGGCAAGGGTATGCAGCGATGGCGGCGGCCGCGTATGCGAAAGATCTTCTATGTAAGATCCTGCCAAGTAGAATTAAGGCCGAGAAGAAAATCGAAGAGGTTCTTGCTAGTTAGTCTAAGGATGTCTTGGAGTTATCTAATTAATAAATATTAACCTATGCAATTATAACAGGCCTCTAAAAAGTTGCAGAAGCGCACTAGGACATTACACGAAAGCAGCTTAAGATCCAAGAGGACGCAGTCAAGCAGGGGCTGTCCAACAAGCAGCGAGAGTATCTTCAATTATTCCGTCTCACCAAGAGTACTAAGGATGCCACATACGAGTAGTTCAAGGACCGCGTGGAAGACCAAGTACAAAACACATACATATAGTTCCTCGAACACGACTACTTCCAGGAATAGTTAAAACAGGAGTCAGGGCCACTACTAGTCTTAGCGGACCCTGGGTGTGGAAAATCAGTCTTGGCCAAGTACCTAATTAACCATGTCTTACCACAGTCGGCGACCATTTGCTACTTCTTCTTCAAAGACCAAGACTAGAACACAGTCCGCCAAGCACTTTGTGCTCTGCTCCACCAACTCTTCTCCCAGAAGCCGTCTCTAATGCAACATGCCATAAAGCAATTCAACAAAAACGGGCTAGGTCTAATCAACTCGAAAAATTCGCTCTAGACTATCCTAGAAAATGCCGTGCAAGATCCCCAGGCCAGGCCTGTTACCATGGTTCTGGATGCCCTGGACGAATGCGCCGAATTAGAGTTTAAGGACCTAATACGGAAAGTGGAAAACCAATTCTACAGTAACCAATCGGGCCATAGCAAGTTAAAGTATCTTCTAACGAGCCGCCCGTATAAGCAGATCATATCTAAGTTCTAGGGCCTGTTAGACGCTTTTCCGCGTATTCGTATACCAGGGGAGGAAGAGTCGGAAATTATTAGTCAAGAAGTAAACCGCGTTATTAGATACCGAGTTAAACGGCTGGCGACGGAGAAAGTGCTCTCAGACCACGTTAAGGGTCACCTGGCAAATCAATTACTCGAAATTACGCACCGTACATATCTCTAGGTATATCTTATGTTTAACTACTTAAGGGCAGAAGACTTCAAAAAGACACCAAAAGGAGTCGAGTCCACCATCGCAGCATTACCGAAGAGCATCAACCAAGCATATAAGCAGATTCTAAATAAGTCTAAGGATCGCAGGATAGTTCAGAAGGCCTTGAGAATTATTTTGGCAGCGGGTCGGCCTCTAACACTCTCGGAAATAAACGTTGCCGTAAATATAGATAATACATCACAGTCTATTCGCGACCTCGACCTAGAAGAAGAAGAGGACTTCAAGCCACGTCTCAGATCTTGGTGTGGATTGTTCGTTTCAATCCATCATGGCAAGATCTATTTCCTTTATCAAACTGTTCGGGAGTTTCTCCTAGTAAATCCGCTGTTGTCTACGACTATTCCCACGGAGCTACAATGGCATCACTCCATCACTTTCGTTCATGCACACACCGTTCTTGCGAAGCTCTGCGTGCGTTATCTTAACTTCTTCAACTCAAACACTAGTCTTCTGACAGATACGACCCTAGAAGCCGGCCACGTCTTCTTGGACTATTCGACCATGTTTTGGGAACTTCACTCCCGCGAGGCCTGCATCGGCAATAATGATACTACCATAGCACCTCTCGCTTTGAGAATTTGTGATCCAGATTCGATAGCCTATTCGGTGTGGTTCCAAAATTATTGTGAGGCCAGATATATAATGAATCCTGGGTTTTCTACCAGTCTTTTAGTGGTGTCATATTTTGGACACAGTGCTGTAGCTACGCTGCTGCTTGATAAGGGCGCCGACCTGGAGTCAAAAGATAAGTACGGCCGGACGCCACTGTCGTGGGCTGCAACGAACGAGCGCGAGGTGGTCAACCTGTACGGCCGGACGCCGCTGTCGTGGGCTGCGGAGAACGGGCGCGAGGCGGTCGTCAAGCTGCTGCTCGATAAGGGCGCCGACCTGGAGTCAAAAGACAACTGGTACGGCCGGACGTCGCTATCATGGGCTGCAGAGAAGGGACGCGAGGAGATCGTGAGGCTGCTGCTCGAGAAGGGCAGAGAACGGGCGCGAGGCGATCGTCAGGCTACTGCTCGAGAAGGGCCCCGACCTGGAGTCAAAAGGAAAAGACTATGATTAGGAGCAGCTATTAGTGGCTGCAAAGACGGGACACGAGGCGGTCGTCAAGCTGCTGCTCGGGAAACCGACTGAGTCTCAAATGATTTGACGCAGTTAAGCTGTAAGCCTAGGACTACATCACATGACCGGTCTCCAGTCATGACTAAACAGTCCGACCACCGTCGAGCTTAGATCACACACTTGTACCTACACACAACAATACACTCATACATGAAACCCACTACTAGTGCCACATTTGCTCATATAAGCTCTAATAGTAAAATATATTATAATATTATATTAATAACTTTGATAGAGAGGGGCCAGGGGAAGAGGATGTTAATATAAGGGCTGATGAGATTTGTCCCCCCGATTTTGAGATTTGTCCCCTTTGAGATTTGTCCCTCTCGCTAGCGTTAATGATAGTGAACTGCCTAACCAAGCTTAGCGCGTAATCTATGGACTCGACAACAGCGCGATATCTCGGCATCACGTAGACCTCTTTATATCCTCTACAGTATTATAGTCAGTCGTCTCTAGTCCTGTGTATATAACTATGGAAGCAATTTTAGCACCCCTAAACCTCCTCTACAACTCCTATGAAGAAGCATACGATGCTCTTAAGACGCATGGCATGCACTATGGCTACGGCTTCGTTCTTAAGCGGAGTAAGCCTCATAATTCGGATATCAAAACACGGTATTATTATCATTGTGATTGATTTCGAATCTACTAGTTAAGTGCAAAGAAATTGAATACAAGCACGCGCTCAACAGGATATCTATTTAAGCTAGTCATCTTTAAGGTAAAGCACAATAAGTAATGGAAGCTAGAAGTCCTAAGCTTAGATATCTAGGAATAGCTACAGCATATAACTTATAGAAAGCTATCGTGAATATTAACGTGTGCATGGGTTTTGAGTTGCCTGACGTTGAAGTACCCCTCATATTTCTCGGCGCGAGGTGTTTCTCGACCTGTAGTGATGGACGTTAGATGTGAGTAGTCTGCAGTCCCGACCAAAACGAGAATAAAAATAGAGACGACGTAATGCAGTCCTTTTTTAAAAACAGAACCTATTCCAATTAACCTAGCTTACCTCTAACTTGTCCTTAGACTGGATTTCAAAACTACTAAAACTCCTTTACGAATACGTACATTTAGGAGACGGTACCATAGACATCATATACATGTCGCTACAAGTGTATTCTACCTTTAAGACGCACTTAACAGAGATTACAGCCGAGCTAATCCCCTTCCTTACTATACTATAGGTGCTTTCTCTTAAAATATTTACTAAGATCCCCTAAGGTGTAAAACGAGTATATACGCAGTTCCGTAGGCAGATTCTCGTTACCTAGGCAAACAAAACATATCCTCGGCCTCGTCTCCTTATATACTACTACCTTAGCAGCTTCTAGCGCTTCTTTATTAAGATCTAGCTAGGTATTATTCTTAGTTTTACCTAGAAGTATAAGTTAACTACTCGAACGTTTCGGCTAGAAAGGGAGTATTCTACCTTCCTTAATCCTATAATATTATATAACGGCGCTAATAGCCGTGTTCTACTAGTAGATCTCCTCTTATAGTATAAGTCTGTTAGGATCTGAGGCAACAGACAAGTAGTAGGACCAATGATGCCACACGCGGGGTCGCGGGGCGCTTACGAGCCTCAGCCTCGCACGTGACCCACGGTCACGTGACCCGATCACTAGAGCGACAGTGATCCTATAAACTATATAGCACTACATAATAGTCTTTAACTATCGTGTTCAACCTAAGTTACTCTGAATAACACGCTGGTTACTACTATACTCTTTGTGCCAACATCCCATCTTGTCAGACTGCTCCGCGAAAATCAACCCTGAGACCTTTCAGTCTTAACAAAGTCCTAGACGAGTAAGGATAGTATTAACTAGCTCCTTCTATACTAGGAGTAGAGTACTATATCCTACTTTAAGATTATCCTTTATTTTAATACTAGTAAGCTACTACTTAATATTACGTATAGGCTACTTATACTCCTAGCGTTCCTTAATATCCTAGAAAAGAGTATACTACTAACGCTATCTTTCTTAATTAATTTAGTGGTTAAGCTCTTAGTACTTTAGATACTTTATTATATTTTTAAGGGTACGTTTAAGTCGCTCTTATTAGTTAAGTAGGGAATAAACTCTAGAATAATTATTTACTAATATAGATTATTCTAGAGTAAGCCGTCGTAGCTAATAATAGTTAATTAAATAACTTATAGTATAAGCTACGCGTATTAGCGCGTTCTAGGGCTAGATATCTTATATAACTACCTACGTATCTACTATAATACGTTATAAGAGGTAGTATTTTAGGAACGTGCTTATATTAGTATACCCTATTATTAGGTTCTATATCGCCTTACTAATATTACCTATATACTATATTAATTCTATACTAAATAAGGGCTAGGCAGAGCTTACTATTCTTATTAAAGGCCTTTCCTCTAGTATATTTTAATAAATAGGGACGAGTAACCTACCTAAAACTTATAATTTACTCTAGCGTTCTAATCTAAAGTAGTAGAGTAGAGTATAGAAGAGGTTTATTAAGAGAAATAGTCTAACTATTTAGGGTCTTTATAGCTTTCTAAAGTACTAGAATATTATTTAACTTTTAATTAAGGTATAATAGTAGATTATTACGCTCTAGTAAAATATAGAGCTTACTTAATTCTTCTATAGATATTAGATTATATACTATAAACGCCCTATTATAGAAAAGTATTCTAAAAAGAAAAATATATAGGCTAAAGATAAGAGACTTCTTATAGATAATTTTAGAGAGAGGAAAGGTATTCCTATCTACTTTAGAGATATATAGATTTAGTAGAATAGAAACTTATATATCCTTTATTCTAAGAAACTCCTTTATTAACTTAAAAGTAAACTCTAGAAATACTTAATAAGGCCCCTCTTTAGAGTTCTAGAGTAGAGTAACCTAAATATACTAATAGTAGAAACTAAGAATAGCTTTTAGCTAATTTACTATAAAACCCCTAATTTATAGGTAGAATTAAGCTTAGATTCTATAGCGTCTATAGGAATATCGCTTTTCTATTATTACTAGGTTCGTTTATAGTACTAGAGTCTAATCCTCTATATATATATACGCCTTATTACGCCCTACCTTCTTTAAGCTATACTTTTTTACTAACTTCTATAGTACCTATAGTTTATATTAGACCTAACTTATATAGGAAGTCTTAAATAGGAGATAGAGTATAAATACTCTATATATACTCTAATTTATTTTTCTATTTAGCTTAATACTAGTTACTCGCTTATATACTAGCTAGAATACCTTCTAGTATATCTTTAAAGAGCTAGTAAACTTAGTTCCCTAGCGTTTCCTTTCTTCCTTTCCTTAGCGCTAATTAAGTAGCTAGTTAAAGAAAGTATATAGAGTATAGATAAATATAGTTATATAGTTATAGAGGTAGTCTTTTCTAAGAAATATCTAGTATCTATACTATATTAGCGCTACCTATCCTAACTTATAGGCTATAAGACTAGTAACCTACTAGTTCTACTAATCTTTAAGGCGATTTAGTAAATAGGTACTACTATCCTTATAGTTCTCTTTAGTATATTGTCACACCTGTTATGATCCGGGACCCCTACGGGAAGTGCGCGGCACCTATTCGGGCCTAGCCAGGTCCCGTGACCCACGGGTATATACTCACAATCTCATCCTAGAGCTTACCTCAAGGATTTGTCTATATATATACGAATACAGCCCATTCATCTCAAGTGCCTTCGCCTGCCTGCTACGTTATCCCTCACATATATTCTATTTTATTAAACGTTTCTAGCTATTAGTAGTAGTACTTAGGCGGATAGCTCTTATTAGCGAAGAGCTACGCCTTATTATCTATATCTTTAGCTTAGTCCTTATCCTTATTACTATATATATTAACGTCTATTAGATCTGTATCTAACCTAATACTGCCCTCTATATTAGAGTCCGTATATTTACTCCCCTTAGAAGAGTTATTAACTAGTAGGAGTCGTCGTATATTACGTTAGTAGTAGGCGGCGTACTAATAAATAAAGAGGTTACTAGTAAATAGTATAAAGGGAAAACGCGGCAGATAGTAGTTATATAGCTAATTAAGTAAAGGAAAGGTAGTACTTATCTATAGCTCGTAGAGGACGAGTAAAATACTTTAAGTAAGTAGGCAGGGCGGCCTTATTTTAGGTTAATATAATACTAGTGTTAAAAATAGTAAAGTAATATTAAGTCTAAGTATCGACGCCTGGTTCCTAATAGTAGGGGGGCAGAATTAGTCCCCGCAACCGTTAGCGCCTATACTAGCTAAGGTAGGCAATCCGAAGAGCACGGGCGCTCGAACCATCCGTCGCAGGATTAGGGTGGTTTTGTGGCAAGTCAGCGTCAGAAAACGGCATTAAAAGCCTCCAAAATCAGCAGCCAAAACGCCGTCTGATTGTTTAAGGTAGATAACTAAGAGTAAGTATAATACTAGTAAAGGCTAGGTAGGTAGACCTTACTAAAGGCTTCTAGAATAATAAACTCTATCTAGTATAATTATACCTTATTATTTAAATATAAGGTAGTAAATTTCCTCTTTTTCTTTATCCTCTTTTACTCCTATTTTAATAATAGAAAGTTAGAGAAGAATATATAAGCTATATATTAAAAATTATAGTAGAAAAAAAGGTATTTTATATTTATAGTATCTACCTTATTAAAAATAACGTACTAGTTTTATTAGATACTATAAGTAAATAGAGGATAAAAGGACTAATCTACATTAGAATAGAAGACGCTAAGTCTAGTAGGCGTAAAGATTATACTATTAATATTATATATTTAATATAGTTAGTAAGATAAGTATAATTAAAGATAATTTAATTTAGATTTAGTAAAATTAAGAGTAGGAGGAATATTAGAATAGCTATTTACTAAACGTATACTAGTAAGAATTTACTACTACTTTATAAAATTCTAGACCTAGGTAGAGAAGAATAATACCTTATTATTACTAAGGAGTTAGTATAGCCTTAGAGTACTTTTATTATCTAGTACTATAAGGTTTCTAATATAAGACTAAATAGTATTAGTAATCTTAAATAGGCTATACCTTAAGAATATATCTATATAGTTAGATAATAAATAAGAGTATCTATTATTATAATATTTAATAAGATTACTAATTACTACTTCTATATAAGTTTTCTACTTTTTCTTAAAACGTAGATAAAAAGAAGGCTTAAGTAAGCTAGGTAGTATATTAGAAGAGTACTCTAAATAGAAACTAAGTAGAATATTATCTTACTTAGGTAGCTTAAAAGAGTTATTATTTTAAGGTAAGTAGAAATTATTTTATTTAGGTAAATTAAGGGGTATCTTAGAATTAGCTAACTAGAGAGAGTTTAGCTATTAATATAAATTATAATTCTACTAGCTAGAGGTAGGTTATTCTAGTAGATAGTACTAGTTCTAGTTCTAGTTCTAGGTAGGGTAGCTCTATAAATCTAGTATACTATAGATAACTTTTAATAAAAGTTTAGTATATATATAAAATATTAATTAAA
>JAQGEP010000541.1:0-16106 GCA_028476805.1 Acrocalymma vagum
TAATATATATAGTCCTAGTAGGTACTAGAGTAATTCTAAGGTTTTCGCGAATAAATATAATATATTTCTTAAAATTATTAATTTCTTTACTAAATACTTTATTACGTCTAAGTTTCTATAGTTCTTTATATAGCTTAACTAGATATAACTAATTTAGGTCTATCTCGTAACCTATCTAGAAAGTATCTAGTATTATATTACGTTTAATTAGTATAATATTAATACCTATACCTCTATTTTAGGTACTTTCTTTAGGTATATATATAGGTCGCGTTATTTAAGGTAACTCTTAGCGACTAAGTAGATTATATAATTAATTACTTAGATAGGCTAAGTTATTATTATTTTTATTATTCTTAGCCTTTTTAATATCTAGCTCCTCGCCCTAGAGGTACCTAGTAGTTCCTATAAGAGTACTAGGAATAGTAGTAGTTAATAGTCCGCTATAGGAATTCGTTCTATCCCTAATCTAACGCGAGATTTCTTCTACGTTACTATTATTATTCGCCTTAGCGCTAATTATCTAAGAGGTACTATTCTAGCGTAGTTTTTCTATTACTCTATTAGAGGTATATAATTTATCTAAAGAGAGATTAATTACTTTTCCTCTCCTAGTATAGTTTATTATACCTATCTTTAGGATAGGTCTAGGTATTGTCTAGAACTCGTTTAGAAGGGTAGGTCTTTCGCATCGTAGGTATCTTTACCTAACTACTATTCTAAAAAGGAGTATAAAGGATTTAAATTATAAGGGATAACTAGTAGGTAGGTAAAGCACGTGAGATGTAATAGGCTTATATTGATATATATGTAGAGAGACAAATCCTTAAGGGAAGCTTAAGGGTTTGGGGTTCGGAGTATATCCGTGGGTCACGGGACCTAACTAGTCCCCGTTAGGGGCCGAGCACTTCCCGTAGGGGTCCCGGACTGTAATAGGTGTCACAGTTATATACTATAGCTATTCCTAGATATCTAGAACCCCTTTAATCTAAAAATTACGTTACGCATCGTCGCCTTCGCGCCGGATTCGTAGGGAGCCTTATTCTTTAGCAAAACAGCGTTCCTTCCCTATAGCACTACCATTAAGCTCTTACTACTCTATAATACTTATAACGGCGATATCTAAGCCTTAGAACCTTACTACGACGCTTAGGAGATATTACCAGCCTTATATCTGCTGTCGCACGCAAATTCATGCAGGGCCGCCACCCTAATTAGTACCTCTAACTAGAACGGTTACTAGTCCTAGCTAGTATAAAATAGCTACATAATCGCTTTTACTATATGCCCGTTCTCTTGCCCTTTTTTTAATATATATACACTTTAATTATTAGATAAAAATCCTTTAATATTATCCTTTCTAATCTACGGGGACAACGCCTAAACTATCTTAGCTCCTAAATTAAATTAATAGTAAAACTAATATAGCCTTCTTACCCTAGTATTATTAATATTTTTATTCTTATTCCTAGCTCTTATTACTACTATCTACATCTTTATTATAGCTACCTTTATTAGATGCTTTATATTTCCTCTTAAATCTAAAAGGTAGATAACTATATATACTTTAGGCGTATTCTATAAATACTCTCTCTAAGCTAACTTTATCTTAGTAATAGTAGTATTTTTAGATTAGTAAGCTAAGTTTAGTAAGGTACGCCTCTATATACTTATATAAGGCGAAATTATTATTCTATTAATAGAGCTACTTATATAATAGGAGTAACGTGTTGCGTATATAGAATAAATAATAGGGAGCTACTAATATTAGATTATTATATTAAATAAGGCTATAAAAGTTATTTAACTACTCTAGGTACTTTTTCTAGAGATAAGTAGCCTAAACACGATCTAATATAATCTATATACTATACTTATAGTAAAAGTAGGCTTTTATTAGAATTATCTATTTATTTAGGATATCGTGTTTAGATAAGATATAAAATATAAGAGTATTAAAATTCTTATATATATAGCCGTAATTTACCTAGAGATATTAATTCTATTTATTATACTATAGGTATATAGTAATATAACGCGAATAAACTCTAGACTTCTAGGAATAAAAATAAAAGCTATAGCTAATCTAATTATAGAATATAAGATTTATTTTAAAATATTTCTTTATTTTTATAGTTTCTATTCTTATATAATAGAGGCGCGTATAATAGAGTAGGCACTTATATATATACTATAGATATTAACTATTTTATTAAAAGTATATCTATAACTTAGAATAAAAGTAAACTTATATATTAAGCTTCTTATTATAGTCTTTATAATAATAATTATTAGTTAGTTTAGTAGTAATATAGAATTTACGTCTCTTTATAGAGTTAGTAATTCTTACTAAGGGTTTAATAATTTCTACTAATAGGACCTTCTCTCTAGTAAATATAAGCTATATAACTTAGGTATAGTCTAGATAATATTTAAATAATACTTAGAGATATCTAGATAGTAAACGCGAAGATAAAGAGAGAGAGTAGTTAGAGTTAATTTCTTTACCCTTAAAAAACTCTTTTTACTCTTTATTATACTTCTTATTTTAGTATTACTACCTCTTCTCGTATTACTATAAAGGGGTAAGCCCTTAAGAAGATAGCTATTTTAAGCTATTAATATTAGTCTACTAAATAGCTAATAAGACGCTATTAGTCTTAGAATTTACTCTTAAGGGTATATAAGTAAGTAAGGTACCTAGAGGTATAGGCGTATATAAATTTTAGCCTATTTTTATAGATATATTTTTTTTTAGATAAGGCTAAGATTTTATTCTCTACCTAAGATAATTAACTAGGCGTTAATTCTAATAAGTTTTAATATATAGCTTTTAATAACGCCCGTAGTTTACTACCCTATTAACTATATACTCTACCCTTAATTTACCTTTTCTATAGAGATATTAAATTTATAGGTAACTAGATAACTACTATATACCTATAATAGCGTTTATAAAGCTTCTCCTTTAATAATATAAGGTAAATAAATCCTTATATAAAGCCCTCTATCTAAGACCTCTAAGATTTATATATAAGCTATTATATATTAGAATCTTAGTATTAGAAATAGTTCTATTAGGCTCTATTACTCTTAGAATAGGTACCTCCTTTATATTCTCTTTAATATAATATTTAAGGACTAAAGACCTAAGTAGTAGTAGTTTTAACTCTAGATCCTTAAATAAGGTATACCCTTTAATTACTCTATTATATAGCGCTAGTCTAAGGTAGTTAGATACTAGGTATAAAAATCTCGTACTTAGCTCCTTATAAAGGAGTAGTACGGGCCTATATCTAGTTAGAAATTAAAGTAGTATAGCTATTAATATATATAAGTATTTTAGACTACTTTAGAGACCTTTCCTATTTCTTAAACGTATATATAGAATAAAGCTACTATATACCTTAGTTTCTATACGTAGAAGTTAAATATTATAATAATATAGGCCTTCGTTACTATTTCTCTAAGTATTTAATTTAATTATCTTACTAGAATAACTACCTATATACGTATAGAGTATAAGAATAAAATTAAGCTAATACTATATATAAGAGTATATATATTAGTACTTATTATAGTACTAACTAAATTAAAGAATATCCTTTAAAACGTTAAGATTAGTAATTAGTTTAGATTAAGCTTTTATAGAAACGTACTCTTTAGTAATAAGGTAAGTAATATACTATATTAAGTTAGTATAAGCTATAACTTAGTATAAGTATATATATTATTTAATTCTTCTTTTTACGCCTTAGTAAACTAAAAATTATAGTATAACTTAAGTGCTTGTACTAAATTAGTAAGTTTATTTATAAGTATAGTATTAGTAATCTTCTTATTCTTATTAAGAAGTCTAACGTACTCCTTAGATAGATATATAAGAAATAGCTATAGATAATTTATAGTTAGAATTTTATTAAAGGAACTTTTGTATTTTTTATCTAATATAGCTTTTAAGAAACTAGGATAGAATTAGTAGTAGCTTAAGCTATATATACGTTTTATATTTACCTTCTCTATAGGTCTTTAATAAGTAGGTATACTTTAAAAGCTAATAGTAATAACTATTTCTTTATCTTTTTAATAGTAATCTATTTATTCTTCTCTTCGTAGTAAACTTATACTCTAAAATTAGAGTAATTAAGGTTCTAGATTTTGTATTAGCGTACTATAATTAAAGATAATAACTATAAAATAACTAGAGAAATTTCTAAGGTAGTAAGCCTTTTTAAACCCTATAAGTTCTATACTATAGTATAGTAGCGTTAAGGTGCGCTATTTATATTTATATTCTAGGATATAGTATTTTCTATTTAGGTTTAGTACGGGTCTTACTATAGTTCTTAGCTTCTAGATAATAGTTAGCGTAGAGTAAAATATAGCTAGATAGATAAGAGAAAACAAGGCTTCCCGTCCGCTCAGCCATATTTAAGTAGTGTACCAGTAGATTAGTAGTTAAGTGGGTGACCATTAGCGAATCCCCGCTGTTGTATGTTTTTGAATTTTTTTTGGCGCTGGACGTTCGCGTGGTGGGCCTTACCAAGAATGGAATCTTCACAGATAGATTGAAAATCAAAAGATTGGACTGGACGCGAAATACCGCCACGCACTCCTGAAAATAAGCCAATTCGAGCGCATCATTTTCTTTTGATGAATTCGGACTAGTACGCTCCCGCATTTTAAGGCACAAGGCAGGATGAGAATGGTTTAAATCGTTGCGTCAGCGAGGGTTGGTTGCATTCCTACTCCATGCCCATACTCTCGCATTGCAGAAGTCTGTATGCGCGACGCCGGCAATTTACTCCACAGGAGCAAACTAGATAAATCGTTCGTTGAAGATGTATTCTACGGACTAATGAGTGCTGAACTACTATTTAACGAGGTCTGCATCTTAGCTAGACACACCTACCTCTAAATGGTGAAGGTAATTAACGGCAAGCCACCGAAGCTTAAAAGCGTATATGCTAACCCTGGAGAGGTACTCGTATTAATACCCAACACCTACGATTACCACCTCGCTAAATAAAAAAACCTACATGAAACCAATCACCAAATCGCCCATCCAGCGTCGAATAAAGCTCAATCCTTATTTCCGATTTATCTCCAAACCCCAAACCAAACAAAACCAGACCAGACCAGGCCCAGACCTTGCGAGACATGACATGCCGCTGTCATCCATGTCAGACATGCAGTCTTTCTCTGAATCCCATAACTATTGAAAATAGCCGCATCACATCACACAACATGTCGCAATCCACCGACCAAACGCACCACCACTAATCTCTCTTCTCCCTGCGCCCATCCTTCGCGCACGCCATCGCGCAATAACCCCCAGAGAAAAAGGAAGCTGGCAAGTTGCGCAAGCTCCAAGCCGCCGCCAAGCAGTCTTATCGCAGCTTAAGACGGCAAAGCTTTCTGCGTGCCGAGGCGAAATTTACCAGCGGTACTAGGTATACTGCCTATTTAAGCAGGTCGTTAGCGATCCTGCTCGTATTGTTCCCAGGTTTCTGTCGTCACGGCCCGGCACGTTTGTTAATAATGTCAGCAATTGAGATTGGGAAGAACTTTGCAATTGCCACATGAGGGGTAGCTGGGAACTGGAACTGCAGCTGGAGAGAGGTTAAATTGCGACTGATGCCCGGCGCATAAGTAGATGGAGGGCTGATTCCTTTCGTGCCTGCATTGCTCTGCTCTTCACTCAAGTTGATTCCAGGACGCGACACGGTAGAACGAGGCCAGGATGAAGTCAATTGCAGCAATTGCGACGACGCTCGTTGCAGCAACAGCGACAGGAGCAGATGCAGCGTCTCTCCCACCCCGTCAATATGGCTACGGCCTCGTAGACTCGGTAAGTACATCTTGGAACCCCCCCCCCCCCCACCCCCAATTCCCATCCGCATCCTCACCACCAAATAACCTGCAAATCACTAATAACCCCTACAGGAAACCCTCCGCTCGCAAATCCACACCGACGCCCTGCGAAAGCGCGCCGAAACCCTCCAATCTATCGCTTACAACACCCCCGGCAAGAACCGCGTCATTGGCAGCAAGGGCCATGACGACACGGTCGCCTACATCCAGAGCGAGCTCGCAAAGTTCCCAGACTACTACTCGGTCGAGCTGCAGGGTGTCGAGCTGCTTGTTGGCGTTTCAGCGAATTTGACGGCAAATGGCAAGGAGATTGAAGTGTACAGCGTTACCCTTGCACCGAGTGGGAGCGTCAGTGGGCCGTTGGTTGCGATTCCGAATCTGGGGTGTGAGGAGGTAAGTTATTGTGTGATTTATTATGTGGTGATGGTATATTGGGAAGAAATGCGTGCTAATTTGTTGATTGTATAGTCTGATTTCCCTGCGAGCTTAGCGGGCTCCATTGCTATCATCCACCGCGGCGTCTGCGAATTCGGCATCAAAGTCGCCCATGCCTCGTCCAAAGGCGCCCTCGGCGTAATTGCCTACAACAACGTCGAAGGCTCCCTGAAAGGCTATTCCTTACAAAAATTCGAGGACCCAGCCAACCCGTACATCCCCGTCGGCGGAATCACCCAAGGCGCAGGAGAAGGCCTCGTCGCGCAACTCGAAGCGGGACAAAACATCACCGTTCAATTAACCACCGTCGCTAAACTCGCAACAAGCTACAACGTCATCGCGCAGACAAAATCCGGCGACCAAGAAAACGTCATCCACATCGGTGGACACTCTGACTCTGTGACCGCCGGCCCCGGCATAAACGACAACGGCTCAGGAACAAGTTCAATCCTAGAAGTCGCCACGCAACTCACACAATACAGCGTCAACAACGCCGTGCGCTTCTCCTGGTGGACCGCCGAAGAAGCCGGCCTCCTCGGCGCAACATACTACGTCAACCAACTATCCCAACCTGAAAAAGACAAAATCCGCCTCTTCCTCGACTTCGACATGATGGCCTCCCCCAACTATGCCTTCCAAATCTACGACGGCGATGGCTCAGCCTTCAACTCCACCGGTCCTCCCGGCTCCGCAGAAGCAGAAGCAGAATTCACCCACTACTTCGCCGACATCGCAGCCGTCAACCACACAGAAATCGAATTCGACGGGCGCTCTGACTACGGTCCCTTCCTCGAGGCGGGTATCGCAGCGGGGGGAATCGCGTGCGGCGCCGAGGGCATCAAGACTGAGGAGGAAGCTGCCATGTTTGGAGGCGCTGCGGGCGTCCCGTATGATGTTAATTACCACGAGGATGGCGATACGGTGAATAATTTGAACTACGAGGCCTGGATTGAAATGACCAAGGCTATTGCTCATGTTACGGCTACGTATGCGCGTAGCTTTGATAGTCTGCCGGCGAGGAATTCGTCGACGGCACGGAAGAGGTCGGAGGAGCGATATATGAATTTCAGGCAGACGAAGAGGTTCCAGCGGTGGGTGTGATGGGATGTTTGATGCTGTGTAGGTAGAATATGATTGATCGAACGAAATGTTATCCATAGTCTAGCTATTAGAATAGTTGAGGGATGAAGCAAACCATCCATGCCATCCTTGATATGATATGATATAATAATGCAAAACATGAGCACCTACCTCTATTGTATGCGACAAGCATGCACCAAGTTTCTCTCAACAAGTGATCCGAGCCAGCAAATTTTACACCACAAAACCTACCGATTGGAGCGGGGGATGATGCGGAGTTTGAACCTGGTGTAGGGTAAAGTGGAGTGGTGGGTTGCTTATTGTTAGAGAGCAGGCCACGCTACCCTACCTTCAGTAAATACCTTCCTCGCTCAGGACCTCCGTCCCTCCCTACCCGCACGCGTTAGCAAAACGAGCTATGATAACCTGTTCATATTTGAAGCTCTGCACTCAGACTTCGAACATTTATTTTCCAAAATTCTAATATGCATCTCCTTACAATGAAGTAAATCGTTCTTCAGAGTCTAGTCCAGCCGGGGTAGATGGATGATCACAATGCTTATGTGAATGAAATGGCTTCTTCGGACATGTAGTGCGAACCGTTAGCAAACAAGCCTCGAGGACAAGCAACTCAACCCGGTCTGAAACATTCGGAAAAATCTTCGAATCATTTGGCGTTCGCGTTGCTTTTTGATGATGGTTGATGATTCTTGAGTTTGGGGTGTTTTTTTCTCCGAGTAGGCCTTGGGGTTGTGGTTGTGGTTGTGGGTGGAGTTTGGGGTGGTGTCAGATGTCCGGGTGGGGCGGAGTCCGAAGTCCTGGTTTGGCTGAAGCATCAACACACTGCGGGTGTTATGAACTTCAAGAACATTTAGGGCGCGTCGCGATGGGGAAATACGCGCATTTGGTTGTCGAAATAATGTGTGTGTAGGTGGTAATGTATTGTGTTCTCTCCCTCTTAGTTGCATCGAGGAGAGCAGATCAAAGAGTACCATACGGAGTTCGATCGTTCGGTGACAAGAAGCTGCTAGTTGGGCACGTTTACCGGTCAACTTATCTAACCAAGTAGAGCAACTAAGAACGATATAAACCCACGAAAGACTAGCAAATACAGCAAATGCGTTGCGCACAGTGTTGTAAGTCTAGGTCTAGATGGAAGTGTTGGTGGTTTTCTCATAGCTGGGGTATCCGTGGAGAGTGAGACGGACTAGCCATCAGCGCCATCAGCACCATCAGCAATGTCCGCAAATGGTCTTGCTCGAGTCGGTGTTTAGCCTAATACTCGTGGTATAAGATCTATGCCTAGAATTCTTCTCTGGGCTTTTCTGATCAGGTTGTGGGTCTGTTTGCTACGTTCTTTACATTCATTCTTTTTTTTCTTTTACGCTCATTATTTTCTTCACATTCGTTATCTGCTTTACATTCATTGTCTTCTTCACACTCATTTGTTTTTTTTTCATCACATTCTTTATTTTCTTTACATTCATTAGATTTCGCACACTCGTTTCACTATGAAGTACTCTTTGTACGCTACTTTCGCTTTGGTATCCATTGCCCATGCGTGGCTGCCATCCACTAACACAAGAATCCCCGCTGGCCGGGGTCGATCAGTCACACGTTCCGCTCCAAAAGATCAAAAAGTTCGAGGCGTCAATCTTGGTTCTCTCTTCGTTGTCGAGCCCTGGATGATGGCCGAAGAATGGAGCTCAATGGGCTGCAAAGACACCAAATCCGAGTTCGACTGCGTCATGAAGCTTGGACAAGAATCTGCAGACCAGGCGTTTGCGAAACACTGGGACGCCTGGATCACTGAGAAGGATCTCGATGAGATCAAGGAGTATGGACTCAACACTATCCGTGTACCGGTAGGATATTGGCTCGTTGAAGATTTGGTCTACAAAGACAATGAACACTTTCCACGTGGGGGAATGAAGTATTTGGACAAACTTGCGGAGGCAGCAGCTACGCGAGATATTTATGTAATTCTCGATCTTCACGCTGCGCCCGGAGCGCAGGAGCCAGAACAGCCTTTTACGGGCCAGGTAAGCAAGCCCTCAGTACGTCTATGTAAGCGTTCTTTAACCTTTCCACCAGTACGCCCCCAAGGCCGGCTTTTACGAATCCTGGCAATACGAACGAGCCTACAAATTCCTCGAAACAATGACCGAGCGCATCCACACAAACGACGCCTACCGCACCACCGGCATGCTCGAAGTGCTCAACGAACCTGAGCGAAACCACCCCAACCTCGTATCAGATTTTTATTCTACTGCACACAAGAGGATCCGAGATGCGGAGTCAAAACTGAATATTGCTTCCGACAAACAACTTACAATCCAATTCATGGACTCAGCCTGGGGCGCCGGAAACCCGAAAGACGCCGTCAAAGACAGCGCCGACATCGCCTACGATAACCACCGTTACCTCAAATGGGCACCAATCGACCAAACGAAAGAAAGCTACATCAAAACATCCTGTTCTGATTCCTTTGGCCAGGGCGGTAATAGTCCCGTCATAATTGGCGAGTGGAGTCTTGCCGTCGACTCGGCGAAAGAGTGGTCCGACGAATGGAATCCCACCAAGCAAGAGAATAAAGAGTTTTATACGCAGTGGTGGGCGGCGCAGACGGTGGCGTATGAGAAGCAGATGGGGTGGGTGTTTTGGAGTTGGAAGACGCAGTTGGGTGGGGATTGGAGGTGGAGTTATAAGGCTGCTGTTGATGCCGGGGTCATTCCTAAGGATTTGAGTCAGGCGGCTGGGTTGGCGAAGTGTTAGATGCCCTGTTTTTAGATAATAGAAGTTTTTAGATTATTGTTTAAGGCAAATTTTGTTTTTTGTCGTGCTGTGGTTTGAATGAGTGAATTTCGTGGTTTATGTGGGTTGGAATGGAATTCTGAGTTTTTCTGGGCCCTTTTGGGATTGCTATCTTGTTGACGCATTATACGCATCGTTTTTGCAAAGACATTGCTCTCACCGCTTGATTAATTCATAAAAACTGTCTTTAAGTCACCTACGTGCGTAACATCTTTGATATTGAGGGATAATCTGATCGCTTGAGGGACTTACCAGGTAATCAAGGCTGCGGCTCTCTTCACGTCTTTCTTGTACACCAAAACGCCATAAAATCTTGATCACTTCTAGACATCTAGAGTATGACTTTCCAATGCTCATATTGCGCACAGTTATCAGTTGAGTTGCTAGTCAGCCTAACCAAGGCCGAATTCGCATCCGGTTCATTTCCGCAGCACGCATTCTATCAACACCACGCCTCTCTTGACGATCTCGAAGACGCCGCTGTCAAGGGTTGTGCGATCTGCCAACAGATTTTGAGATATCTACGAAGCACTTGCGATGGAAACGATCGGCTGTCAATGTACACGCGGGCCAAACAATTGCTTTCTACTGATGTCAAGGTTGCTGTAAACTCAACCCATGTGTTCCTAACCGACCCGATAGATAACGTCCAGGTGTTTGATGCACTGATGGTCCACATTGGGCCGTGGATGGAGCCCAATATGGATGCCACAGATGCAGAAATCGAGGAATACTATAATGAGGCGCGATTACCAACCCTGCAATTCCAGATTGTTGGCTCAATAGGTGCATAGAGCCTTGGGTTCAATGTACAAATGGGTCAAAACTGCTTCTTACAAGATGAAAGACAAACCATTGAAAGTGTGTAGATACAAGATTGGGCGGGATCCAGTCGACAAAAACCTCGCATCGCCTATGAACTTCGCCCTCGCAAAGAAGTGGCTGCATAAATGTCAACATACCCATAGATGTCTTTCTAATACCGTCCAAGAGTTACCGACAAGGGTCATTGATGTGGGATCATCTGAAGATGCTCTACCAATTTCGCCACGCTTGATCTGCTCCCAGGTAAGGAGAGCCAAATATGTGGCCCTTAGTCACTGCTAGGATGGTAGGATAACGCCAGTCTTGATGCGTGATAATATGGAAACTCTCCAAGAAACACTACCAATTGATTCGCTACCGAAAACTTTCGTGATGTCATTATCATCACTCGACAGCTAGGAATACGCTATCTCTGGATCGACTCTCTGTGCATATTGCAAGACTCTAAAGAAGACTGGGACATTGAGTCGAAGAAAATGTACCTAGTATATAAAAAAAGCCATATCTACTGGAGATGTCCTCGAGGCTTTCAAGCCAGCGATGGCCAGCCGTCTGAAAGCCGAACGCCCCCTTGGAATCTACCAATAGTATTATCTACCTTATATGGAGAGCTTTGCTACTTCGTTCCCCCGTAGCATTCGACACCGAGCATGCATTGAAAGAGTACTAGGACCTTGTCGAAAGCTACTCCCACCGCAAACTGACCTACGCTTCTGACAAGTTCCCCGCCTTCTCTGGTCTTACTCAGGGTCTCTATCGGGCTATCAACAGTGAATATTTAGCTGGCCATTGGAGCTCAGATTTTGCTCGTAGTCTGTTGTGGTATTCTGACTCCGGATGTAAACATGTGCAACCATATCGCGCATCATCGTGGTCATGGGCTGTCACAGATAAAGTCATCATATACACAAAAGGCACTTTAAGAGAAACAAATACGCCCTCCAGCTCCTAAGCCATGACATTGTCCGCAAAGATATTGGAAATCCTTACGGCGAGATTCTCTCTGGACACGTCGTTGTCCAAGCCCCGACAACACCATTCATCCGCAGCAAACAACATATAAGCATGCACCCAGAGAAACAAAGAATAGCTTTATGCCATTTCAACGAATATGGCGATTTTAATGACATAAGCTACCTATACCGCTTGGATGGGGAGAATCATCACGATGCGATCTTATCCCTGGATCTACATCTTAGTTCTCCACAAGAATGGGGGATGGATTACGAGCTTTTTGAGTCAGGTGTATATCTTACACTGTTTGTAAATTGTACCTGAGAGCTTTTATGGGAAACGGGAAGCCTTAGAAGCAAAAGGCCTAGTGCTGAGACAGGTTTCGGGAGGTGAAAAGGAGGTGTATGAGGGCGTTGGGTACCTGGAACTCAATTTGCTGGACTTGAACTGGTTGCAGCACTGGACGAGTCGGACGTTGAAGATGGTTTAGAAATGTTAGGTGATGGATCTATACACACGCTAAATTTTATCTAATTTGAAGTAGGTCAATTTTGAAAGTAAGTGGTTCTCAACGATGGAAGTTGCTGCGTACAGGTATCACGCGTATTTGCAAAAAACGCAGTAGGTTTTGTGAGTTGATATTAGTAGGGCAATGTGGTTGTACTGCCTGGCGAGATTGAAATAATTTTTTCCCAGTGACCGGAGTTTTTTTTTTTTTTGGCATTTCGATATAGATGTGAGTCAAGTGTCGATTAAATTATGTTGCTGGAGATGTTACTTATCTAGAAAGCGTAGCTAGATTTCTTGCACCTTACACACATCTCCATCCGTCGATACCGCAGCATGACCTGGCGGCACTTTTACACAGAATCTGGCAAGATTACGTCAGAGTACATATGCAAGGCTGAGTGGAGAGAATGCTGAAGGTCACATGATCATCTCCTGGGCAGATTGACCGGTCAGCCTGCGACAAGGCTGAGTCTAAGCCCTCTCTCTTTCATCCAGCCTTGGGGTAACCAGATTCCCTCTTCGTGTGGTATCAATTCCTGTTCCGCCTCAACTCTCTTGTACCTAAATTTCTCGTCCATCTCTATTACAGCTATAATAGTTAATACTCATCCACTATGGTGGATCCCGGAGCCGTTGTGGGAGTAATATCTCTGGCGCTCCAGGTTTTCCAAGGCTTATCCCGATATTACGCGGACTTCAAATCGTTTGACAAAAGCATTAAACAGATACTCCATCGAATCGAGCGATTGTCTAGTATACTATCAGCTTTGGATGGTCCAGTACGAAGGCTTGAAGTCGACAACAATGCAATCTCCGAGCAGGTAAGACTTGCTATTATATCAATCGAGCATGGCATCGAGAAATTGAACAGCACCCTCGAACAATGCACCACAGCCCCTGTCTCTATGCCAAATGTGCATATTTCTCGATTTCAGATGGTGAAGAACAGAACTTTGTTCCCGTTCCGCAAGGAAACTTTACAGGACATAGGTAAATGTTTGGATATGCTCCAAGCTAACCTAGGTACCATACTTCAGACTCTTCAGATGTGAGTAGTCTTTTATCTCTGATCTTGGGACGCTCTAACGAATTCAGTGACACAATGATACAATTCGACGAACGAGCCGAGAATCGGGTTGTCTCGCTATCTAGGCAGATAGACCATGTCCAGACCCGGCAAATCTATCAAACCGAGCTTCTTGAGACCATTGAGGAAGTATCCAAATCACATACGGAGTTGATGTCATCTCATTCGTTGCAAACGCAGGATGGAATAGAAAGCCTTTCGATACAACTCCACACTCTCCAGAGTCAAATGACCGAGCAACTTGTAAGTCGTAATATTTGAGCTCAAGCCATATTAACCATCGATAACACTTCATAGAGACCCATTGCTCATTCTCTGCAAATGCAAAGATTCCCGGCCCCAAGCGCTATAGATGAAGGGATGAAATGTCAGTTCGATCTGGACCAATACCTGCGAAAATTGAGCCTAAAGAAAAAGTATGATAAGCTCCATATAATCAAGTCGTTTACTAAGATCACAAGAAAATGCTCATGCCATACCAATCCAAATCTTTCGCCAGGGCGATTGTTCAGTAGAATATTCGGCGTGTATTGGAGACGAAGCAGCAATCACCGTCCGTCATGCCCATACTACAAGTCATCCGAAATTCTAGATGATTTTGGCGCTTACGTGGTCTCTTTTGGTCAAGAAACGAGCAGGGTTGTTCGTCTGAGTTTAGCGTGCCGCCGGGGCGCAGGCGGATTCTCTATCAGTTCGGCGTTGCATTGTCAGAGTTACATCCCCTGGGATCACCCGTCTCGTAATTTATTGGATCAATTCAGTCTTACATCGCTTGCTGAAAAAGCAGGAGGAGAGTCCCGAGTCCTTGACTATATCAAACGCCGAATGGATGAAATGTTCAGGAATGGTTGTTCCAACCCATGGGGCACCACAGAGTATGGTCAAACATATCTTGATGTAGGTTATTAGTTCCCCAAACTTTTCATTTAAATTTAACGTTATTTAGCTAGCGTGCATACTTGTAAACAGTGTCGAAATATACCAAACGCACAGTGCGGAGAGCATGCGGAATTTCTTACAGTACTTCATCGCAGCAGGAGTGCCTTTGAATGCGCTCTCAAACCGAGAGTAGGTTTACTGGCCGTAAGGTCCTATTAAAGTCAATACACATGCCTAATTTTTGCATAATAGATCCGAGAGATCGCTCATTGGGCGGATTATGAACAGTCGTTGGTTTGAAAACGAAGAACGTCAGATACATCTATGCTTGTTTCTCGCTGAACTAGGAGTTCAATGGGAAATCCACAATGATTGGAATTGCGAATTAGAGGCAGGAAGTGTTCCTGAGGCGTTTCGATGGTTGATTGATGCAATGTCACACAAGTCTATTCGCGAAGGTAATGTTCTGTCACCGGCCCACATTGTGATTTCATCAACTTATCAGCTGATAGCGTATTGTGGAGGCCCTATGGAGATTGCCATCCTTAATAAATCTGCATTGGATCTCCGTAAAGCTGTATGCGCGGAGCAGCAGACTCCGACTGGAAACCTGGACATTACACTTCTGTTGGTCTTGTCCGCTGATTGGCCTGAAGGGTTGCGTTTACTCCTACAAGAGTATGAATATGACACAGGCCATAAATCCGAACATACATATGCCCTCTGGGCTGCATTTCTCTGGATGAATGATGAATCGATTGATATTCTTTTAGAGGAAGGCTTCGAAATTTCGACAGAGATGTGGACAGTGTCTCTGTGTGAATGGGACATTGAAGTGATCAAAATTATTATTGAACGAATCTCCGAGAACCCGTCAAAATTTTCCTTTCCTAACCTCGATTCAGATAGCTTGTATCATTCCACATGGCTGTCTGAAGATACTGCGTCATATCTATTCCACTGCGGATTTCAGGATACAGATCTGGAACTGGACTATGTCCATAGCAGAAGATTCTATACCTCCGACCTTGTGTCAGTAACACCACTATGGAACCAATCGACTTCACTTATTTTCCTGTTAAATTCGAAAGCTCGCTCAGAAACTCTGCGGACAATTTGTTGGCTTGTAGAGAAAGGCGCCAAGTTGGACTACGTGCAACCTGTAACAGGAACGACTCCAGCGCACATTCTTAGTGCCACTCTGATGCCATACTTTCTGCCGGTTCGGGATATATCCGCTGCGAAGGACCTCGAAAAAACGGACTTCGATGAATTTTATAGGAAGGCCCTTGCTTTGGATTGTCATGACATATGCAATTGCGCATGTTCGCAAGGCGGGTGCTTACCCGTTGCTTGCGCCGTCAAATTCATGGCATGGGAGGAACTCCTTCAGACGCAGCTTTATCCGAAGCGATCATTCATCTTCAGGCAGCAGAATCTCGTTCCACTAATTCGAATCATGGAGCCTGTATTATCTGAGCATTCTCATCTGGCCATCGCTGTTTGTCGTGTTCTTACATTTCAGAAGCTTGGCATTCGACACACGTGTCATGATGTACCGTATTACATCAGCGAACGCCCGGCCCCACCGAACGCCCACATTTCAAAATTACCCCCCTTCACGCCACCATTATTATCTCCACCAATA